>CAJNJA010074919.1:0-41786 GCA_905231915.1 Symbiodinium necroappetens
TCCGCCAGGAAACGACGAGTCAGGACGAATATGAAAAGCAAACGAAACGAGACAATTGATTTTACAGCGCACTAGCTGCAGGGAATGCTCTTACACACAGTGTTCGCACGCAGTCCTAGGCAAGAAATATTGTACAACTGACCCTGGTGCATTCATGTTGCTGCCCTGGAACCCCCCCTAGCCAACCCCCCCTTTGGAGCCACCCGATTGAGGGGTTTAGGGGTTTCGTCAAGCCCTAAATCCAAAATCTTAAACTCCAAACCGTGGATGCAGGTTTTCGAGCTCCAGGTCGTCTGGTGTATGGGGCTGTAGGCCTTGCAGCTTAGGATGAGCGTTTAGGGGTTTGGGTTTAGGGTTTCGTGTTTGGGTCCACAGCTTTCGTGCACTGTGCCATGCCAGGGATAGTCCCTCAGCTTCGCCAAATGCAAAGATTCGAAGATGACAGCTGTCCAAAAACGTGGCGTTGTTGTGAGCTCCGGACAGAACCTGCGCATGCGTACCAGATCAATAACTTTCTCCAGTGCGACGACTTCTTGAACCCTAAACCCTGAAGCACTAAACCCCTAAACCCTAATTAGACCCTAAACCCCTAAACCCTCGACCCTAAACCCTGAAACCCTGCCTTGATATCCACCTCCACGTTAGCAGCGGTGTTCGAAATCTCCTGGAGCTTCCGCTGCATTTGGTTGGCCATGACCTCGGCAGCAGAACAGGGCTTAGAGCTTAGGGCTTAGGGCTCTAAAACCCCGAAGCTTAAGCCTGGTTTTAAGGCTGGGTTTAGGAATTAGGGGTTTAGGGGTTTAGGGTCCAGGTTCTAGGGTTCTTGAATTTGGCAAGAAACAGGTTTCTGGCTTGCACTTCAGGGGCTATTCGGGTACGTAGGATGTGCGGCTGCGGGCCTAGAAATCAAATCCTTTTTTGGGGGGCTCCTGTTTCGGGTGTGCCTCTCGTCTCCAAGCTAGCCACTCGCTTCGGCGGCTTAAACCATTGTTGTCTTTTAATTAGTTAGGATCCTGCAACGTACCACAAGGAAGGAACTACAGTGGAGACCCTGAGCAAGGCCTGCGATGCGGACCGGGAGAAGAGTCTCCAGCAAAATCCAAAAAAAGACTGAACCCTGAACCCTAAACCCTGAACCCGGAACCCTAAACCTGAAAGAGGGGCCCAAGGAGCTTCCAAGAGCGTTTGGCCCAGTGTTTCAAGTTTATCCCGTGTCAGGCTAGCAGCGCCCGTGGCCGTGTACTTCTGAGGATCCTGAAGGTACTGCTGATATGTGGGTAGTTCTCTAAAGCAGGGTCCCTTTCTCAGGTCCTCTTGATAAGGGTGCCGTACTATATTGGGGACCTAGACGGGGACCCTAACTTCGCAAACTACCCCTTAAGACATTAGTATGCCTGCAAGCCTGTCATAACCTACTTCTTTTGGAGAACTTCTGAGTGCCCTGGAGCTGTAAGTTAATGAAGGGGGGCGAGAGGGATACTGATAAGGAATTCCTTGTTGGGTTTGGGGTTTGGGGGTCTAGGGCGTCTGACTTCTTGGTTGAGGGATGTTTGGCTTTCTGGAGTTCAACACCCTAAACTCTAAACCCTAAACCCTAAACACTTCTCGTGCGCCGGGCGTTGTCGATGAAGATCGCCATGATCAGGTTGAACCTTTCGCAACTTCGGCCACGGCTTAGGACGGTTTAGGGAAAAAATTTAGGGCTCAAAGGGTCTGAGGTCACAAGGTGCTCTAAACCCTAAACCTTAGGCCCTAAACCTTAAACCCTTAAACCCTAGCCTTAAACCCTAAAACCTTAAGCCCTAAACCTTAAACCCTTAAGCCCTAGCCTTAAACCCTAAACCGTAAACGGCTTTGGGGCGTTGCAGCTTCCGGGTTCGATCTTCGACGATGCTTTCATGGCAGTACTGCATAAAGGCGGTAAGCTGCAACCCCCCACTCTCGCTCTTTGGGTTTTGTTCTTGAGACCTCTTTTCCACCTGCCCGTTAAGTTAGGTCGAAGGCTCTTCGGGGTTTAGGGTTTAACGTTTTGGTGGCGTGAGAGAAGCTGGTCGGAATCTTACCCAATGGTCCGTGAACGCTGCAACCGTGACTGTAACCCTAAACCCTAAACCCCCTAACCCTAAACCCCTAAACCCTAAACCCTTACATTGCCTGTCACTCCAAGACCCAGACCCATAACTTGCTTGACCCTGAAGCATCTTCAGGGTCTCCAAAGAAAGGTTTCGGTTTCGGAGGGTGATGTCAGCCAAGGTCGAAGGTGCTAACCCTTTTGAACCCAGGCATCACATGGTTTTACCCATGGGCGCCTAAGTCGTTTCTTTTTTTGGCTTATATTCAGAATCTCCTGTAAGGTAATCCCAAAAAGGAACTACTTAGGGGCCCATGGTTTTAGAGCCGAGAGGTCGCTGCTATAGACGCTCCCTCTTCCAAGGCCAGGTTTACTCGACTACAACCCAAGAAGACCGCCGATGTCTCATGTGTAAACACGTACGTAGGTACGTACGTTCGTTCGTTCGTACGAACCGCACGTAGGTATATGCACATACATGCGGGCTTGATGTTAAGCGCAGGGCTGGTTATGCAAACGCTAAAGGAAGAACGTATACAACATGATGCTACCAGGAGTAGTAATATTGTGACTCTAATAATAAAACCGCATGCTAATGATACTCGTAACAATAATGATGTCATGATAGTAACTATGTATTGTATACATGCGCAGCACAGCATAAACCCTAAACCCTAATCCCTAAACAGCGGCACTACTACACATGTGGCTGGGCTGCCAGGACTTGCTCCAGGCCATTGATGTGCCAGGCCAAAAGAAGTCTCTTTGTGCAGACCCCTGTTGAACACTACAGTTCTAAGCAAAGCCGAAAGACTAGATAATGGGGTGTAGGGCTTAGGGTAACACCACCTCTCTACGTAAATCCCAAAGGTTATTATCTAATGGGGATGCTACTAGTAGGGTTGTTGGTATGTGGCTTCGGGCTGAAGGTTAGTACATGGAGCCTAATCATAGCCCTGGGTGTCAGGCTAGCATCGCCTTTGGATGGAGAGTTCTACTGTATGTAGGGTTGATATAGGGGGCCTTAGGAATCAGAGTGGAGTCTTAAGGATATGATGGTTTCAGTATGCTTTAAGAACCGCAAGAATCCTGGTGGCAATCATTCAAGCCCCTAAACCTTCCTCCATAACCCTAAACCCTAATCAACCCTAAACCCTAAACCCTCCTCCATAAACCTCAAACCAGGGCCGGGCAACCCGGGCCCGCCCCTGGCCCTAAACTAAAGGTCGTAAGCGCTCGGCAGGCCCAACGTCACGCCGACGTACATGAACACCTGGTGGGGCCCAGTTGCTGGATACCGTGGACCGTTGTGGATGCAAAACTTGGTCGTGGACTTGCATAGCTATCTGGTATGTACATTATTATTGTATGTATTTGTAAATGCCGTTTGAATACCACTCTAAACCCTAAACCCCTAAGCCCCTAAATAAACCTTAAACCCTAAACCCTAAAGGCCCTAAACCCTTAAACCCTAAACCCCCAAAATTTGGCTAAAGCTTACCTACACAACTTCCGCTCAACCCGGCAGCCTCAGTCAACTCGCTGCCACGAGAGCCTAGACTTCAAAGCACGCTGGCAAGAAACGGTTTAGGGTTTAGGGGTTTAGGGTTTAGGGATTAGGGTTTAGGGATTAGGGTTTTCCGGGGTTTAGGGGTTTAGGGGCTTAGGGTTTAGGGTGGATCCAGCTTCCCTTCCTTAACCCTAAGGCTCTAAGGACTCATATTCTAAACCTTCTGGGCCCAAAGACCATACTACATAGGGCTTTTGGGCTATGTTGAGCCTTACGGTAAGATTTCGGGTTTACGGTTTAGAGTTATCAAAAGAGACACCCCCCTCTCTACGGCTGAACTTCCTAGACTGTCTGGATAGAAACCCAAGTGCAAAGCGTGTGAGGGCAAGTGCTGGGATATACGGTTGATGACATAAATCCTGCATTACCCACACCCTAAACCCTAAACTCCTAAACCCCTAAACCCCAAACCCTAAACCCTAAACCTTAAACCCCTAAACCCCTGAACTTAACAAGTTTAGGCCCTCCCTCAGTGCTCTAGATCTGGAGAAATGGTCCTAAACCCACACCCCTTCCAGACAACGCCCGAGGCCGCGGCGTACGGAATTACCCATATCAGGCCTGGGCTGGGCTTCGAGGGGCTTAAGTTATACCGATAAGTTGTACCTACAGGCCCCTAAGTAGTTGCTTTTTGTAGTCTATTTTTAGGATCCTAATAAGGTAATCCCAATAAAGGAACTACGAAGGAGCCTATGGGTAGGTCCTAAGCTTTGGGGTTCAAGGTTTCAGGGTTTAGGAAGGATAATTTAAAAAAAAACCCTAAACCCCTAAACCCCAGAAGCCCTAAACCCTAAACCCCTAAACCCTAAATTTACTAAACCCGGGTTATCGGGCTGTAGGGTCTTACAGGATGTAGCTACCATCCTCGGGGACGGATTCCTTGATCCTTGAGACACGTAGTCGTGCTCTACAACTTTGTAACTTCCCCTAAGGGTCCAAAGGACCTAATAATCATGTACTTGGGTTACGGATATCAGTTTTGTAGGTTTGTATTCAGAAGAGTATATGATTATTGGGTACTTGGACCCTTAGGGTTCCTTGTGGACCAAATCCTCGATAGTAGGTACCTGGAGGGCTAGGGTTTAGTTTTTAGAGTTTCGGGCTTCAGTGATAACCCTCATTGGAGGAATCCTCGCAGACCAAATGATCCATAGCAGTAGGGGCCCTATACCCTTTATACTATGAATCTCCATATGGTATATGAGCCTGAAGCCCCTTTGGGGTACATTTCGTCCTTAAGGTTGCGGCATGAGAAAGGTTTAGGACCGAATGAATTTCCGGGCGCAACAATCTCACCAACTGTCAAACGAAAGTTGGAACTTGAAAGTGACACCGAAACCGCGCAAGGGCACAGAAATAGCGCGATTCCCCAAGGATCCATGTACCTGGAACATATGACCTTGCAGAGGCTCCCACATCAGCACTTTACTACGGTTTAGGGTTTAGGGTTACGCGCTGATCAAACCCCGTATAGACCTTATAAAGCCCTCTACCCGACAGTAAGGCTCCATGTCCCCATCTGTATATACTTAGGCCATGAGTACCTAAATGGGAACCCCGCTTAAGGCCTAAGTCTTTACTACATGAGCACATGGAGGCTTAGGGCTATACTGCAGTGCAGCTCAGTCGCCCCACTCCTGCGCAAGGAGCTCGTTTAAGGGACGGCCATCTCGCGCCACGCAGCCGTCCGTGAAGCAACGGAACAGCGTAAACCTGAGCTGTGAGCCAGGACCAGGATGGTCTAGGGTTCAGGCTTTAAACTTTAGGGCTTCAGTGGCTTAGGGTTTAGGGCTCCAGGCTTCAGTGGTTTAAGGTTCAGGCTTTAGGGCTTCAGTGGCTTAGGCTTTAGGGTTTAGGGTTTAGGGCTTCAGTGGTTTAGGCTTTAGGGTTTAGAGTTTAGGGCTTCAGTGGTTTAGGGTTTAGGCTTTAGGGCTTCGGTGGTCTAGGGTTTAGGGCTTCGGTGGCTTAGGGTTTCGGGCTGCAGCTGTAAGGCTTGGCTAGGACCCAGGATTTCCAGATGCTGCCAGAAAAATCCCTTGAAAACGAGGATATGCCGCTGCATGAAATCTACCTACTCCAACTACCCTCTACTAGACCCTAGGTACGTCTTCTTTGGGACCATATGGGGGTTTCCGAAAATGGGGGACCCTTATATAGTACCCTTAATAGTAGGATCCTTATTATAGGGACCCCAAAATAAGGTAACCTAATTTTCGGAAAGTCCCATATACCCCTGCTTGAGGATACCAGGAGGGTCCTGGTACATACATAGCGAACTCCTGATCTTATGGACTGCCTGCCTACTCGTTAGGATCCGATTCCTACTGCAACTCCGGTTCTGCCTGAACCCGAAAGCCTTCGCATCTCATAACCAGGACCCTCCAAGTATCCCAAAATAGTGGTATATGGTCCCAAATTAAGGGTATTTAGGGCCGAATAGAAGGTAGATGGAGGGTCTATAATAGGAAATATCGAAACAGCGACCTTGACCAACGAACTCACTTTGTAGGTTACGGTAAGCAGCTTTATCGTGCTCATCCGCCCAAATCTTTGTCCAACCCCACCACCATCGAAGCCGAAAACCAACTACATACCTTCCTACCCTAACCCTTCGCATCCAAATAGCCCCAAAGCTTTGGGCCCCAAAAGCCCTAACAAAAGAGTCCTTTGAGGGTAAGGGTAACTAACAACCCAGAGCCGAACACCGCGAACAAAAACAAGAAACCCTAAACCCTAAACCCTACAAGCATCCGCCCAGCAGCATAGAGTTTGCCACAGTGCTCATTTCGTCGTCAACCAGTTCGGACAGGCCGAACATGCCTTGCTTTCGGGTTTAGGCCTAGGCTTACGAAACCCTCAGCCCTTATCCCGAAACCCAAATCAGCCTAATTTTGGGGTTTGCATTGGGGTTTAGGGATTTGGCTTCAAGGTTTCGGGTTGTATTCGGGTTCCTGCAATTTGAATGCGGAAGCCCTGCAAAACAGTAGTAGGTTAGAGCTGCCTGAGGTAAGGTTTAGAGTCTGGACTCGTTTAGACTGTGAGGCTTATTGTCCAAACCGACATGACCCTAAACCCCTAAACCCTAAACCCCTAAACCCCTAAACCCTAAACCCTAAACCCCTAAACCCCTAAAACCCTAACTATACAGGAATGTGATGATGCGTGGGCTTCTAGCGAGTTGAGGGGTGAGGCTTTCCAACAGCCCGGGCTCGTCTCTTACTTTGAGCCTGTGTCCGACACCGGGAAGGTCGATTTCTGCTTGCTCTACCTGGGTTCCTGTTAAGGGATCAAATTTAAGTTGCCACAGTAGGAATGGATCTAGGGTAAATAGTATGGTTTCCTTATTATTGTAACAATGTAGATTAAATCCCTCAGCAAGAAGGGACCCAGCTACAGCCCAAGGTTTTCCGACGGACGTGGCTGAACATGGATCCTCATCGAAGTAAATGAGAGTGACTGCTCCAACAACCTCGGCAAAAAACATGTGCTGTAAACGCCTTGCCAAACCCGGAAAAACCCTAAACCCTAAAATCTACAACTCTACACCCAAAACGCCCTAAACCTTAAACGCCAAGCCGAAGGGCTCGTGGTGAAGATCGCTGCCGAGTAGATCATGGAAGCCTGGAGCATTTTGCACCAAAACCACACGGCTTAGGGCTCAGGGTTTAGAGCTGGGAGTGCCCTAAATCCCCAACTCGCGACTTAGGGTTCAGGGTTTTAGGGTCTAGGGACTCATAGCGAAAGATAAAGCCCTAAACCCGGAAAGCGCCCGAGAAGCTGCCGGCCCCAAACACCAAGGCCTGGCTAGCTTAATATGGGTTTAGGGTTTAGAGTTTAGGGTTAAACCCGAAACCCTAAACCCTAAACCCTTTCAGCTCCTAGGGGTGTGTGAGGGCTTGAGGACTCGACCTGGGGATTTCAGCTCTAGGGATGATCTCGAGGGTCTGGGACTTTTTTTTGGGGGGTCGAAAGGTTTAGGGGTTTAGGGTTTCAATCATTTTGCAGGATTTATTTGGGCAGCCTTGATCTAAGTGTTGCGGTCGCTGCCGATGCCAGTGCCGAGACCATGAGGTGGCATTGAGTTCAGAGGCTCAATGATAGCGATAGAACTGCTCCGAAAAGGCTCTTAAAGAGCCCAAGTACCGTACGGTTTTGGGCATTAGGGTTCAGGTTCAGGGTTTAGCCCAAACCCTCCAGGCACCCACAAGAAAAAGGGTCCTAGGCTACCTAGGATCTCTAGAACCCTCAATAGTAGGCACCTGGAGGGTTAGGGCAGGCTTTTAGAGTTTCGGGTCTCAGGGATAACCCTCACTTGAGGAATCCTTGGGGACCAAATGACCCATATAAGTAGGGGCCCTATACCCTTTATACTATGAAACCCCATGTGGTATATGAACCTGCAGCCCTTTTGAGGTTCATGTCGTCCTTGAGGAATATGGGGATTTCCGAAAATAGGGGACATAGGGTACCCTAATATAGTACCCTAAATAGTAGGATCCTTATTATGAGGACCCCAAAATAAGGTACCCTAATTTTCGGAAAGTCCCATATTGGAATTGCCAAGACCTGGCGACTCGCACTGAAGGACTGAGGGATGCGCCAACAGGACCATCGCCCAGCCCAAAACCTCGCAAGAGGTTCGAACTAGGGCTTCTAGGGCTTAGGGTTGGGGTCTATCAAACCCTAAACCCTTAAACTCTCCCATTTGGGGTTTAGGTGGGGCTTCGGAGGGATGCATACCACGGTTCTTCGGGGCTTGGGGGTGAACCAAGGCACCCTCCGCAACTCCAAACCCCCTACCTACATTGTTGCAACCCATGCCCTGAAACCCTACAGGTTACTGAACCCTACCTTAAGCTACCATAACCTACTTTCTTGCCTCCTCTTAATGAAGCCGGAACATAGAATTCAGAGGGGGCCTACCAAGAAAAAACAGGGTAACCCTAAACCCTAAATCCTGAACCACACACCGTAAGCACCACGCCCTTCTCGGCCGGACGTTTCGGTAAAGGACTCAGACGGCCAGCTCTTGAAGAACGAAGGGTTCGACATGTGATGCCATGAATGCCTCAAAAGGTTCTATGCTGCAATCAGACCCCCCCCATTCCATTCAGACCTACCTGGACCCTAAGAAACCTGCCTTTGTAAGGCTTTAGGGTTCATGGTTTAGGGTTTAGGGTTTTAGGGTTTAGGGGTTCCTCTAAGGGTTCTGTAAGGGTTTCTTTGAGTGTCTCGGGGTCTAGGGTCTAGGGTCTCCTCGGAGAATGCTGGGAGTTAGAAAACTTAGAAAGTAAGGCGATAAGCACCATACCTTGGGGTTATAAGTAGGTAGAAGTATAGCTACCCCATTCCAAGTTCTAATGTTACGGAGCCCATGGATCCCCGTAAGTCTCTGGTCCTTAGTAGGGAATGGGGGAATGGATCCCTATGATAGTCCCTTAAGGTCCCCTTTAGTAGTCCCAATAACCCATTCCCCCATTCCCTACTAAGAACCAGAGAGGTAAGTGCGGTGATGCTTCAGGGTTCAGGGCCTGGAGTCAAGTAAATGCCAGGGCTGCGAGGTCTAGGCTCTAGGCCTTCGGGTTTGGTTTAGGGTTTAGGGTTTAGGGTTTAGGGTAATTGTACCTAAACCCTCAACCCTAAACCCTAAACCCTAGGGTTTAGGGTTTAGGGTCTAGGGTTTAGGGCTTAGGGCTTAGGGTTTACCGAGTTTTGGAGGCCCTGGGCTTCTTGGTGAGCCTTTTTCAGCAGAGGGGACGCTTCCGGATGGCCCCTGAGATGGGCCGACGAGTCTAATGTAGGGGCCTTAACCCTAAGGGTCCAAAGGACCTGATAATCATGTGCTTGGGTTACGGATAGTAGTTTTGTACGTTAATATTCAGAAGAGTATATGATTATTAGGTACTTGGACCCTTAGGGTAATGATTAGAATAGGGTCTTGGGGGTTCCTTATTATAAATATAGTATAAGATACCCCAAACCCTATTCTAACTATTGAAGCCTCTTTTTTATGGTGTAGGGTTTAGGGTTCAAGGGTTTAGGGCTGTTGGGGTTCTTGGGTCTGGGGCTCTTGGGTCATAGGGTTTAGGGGCTCGGTAGTATACGTCGGGCCAGATCTGTATCCAGGCATTGCCGCCAGCCTGAAGCTAGCTCACTGATGTAGGTAGTTCTCCAAATTAGGGTCCCTTTATAGGTCCCCAAAGTACTACAGCACCTTTACAAAACAGGACAGTACCCGCAAAGGGACCCTCATTTAGAAAACTACCCATGCACCGAAAAGCAACCTCAAGCTGCTCGGGTTCTACCTATAGTCTCCATGGTAGTTCCTTTTTTTGGTTTAACCAAATCTATAGTAAGGATCCTAAAAGGTAACCCCAAAAAGGAACTACAATGGAGACTAAAGGTATGCGACATGTCAGACGGAATAGCCACCAGCACTAACCTTCAGCCCCAGAGATCCCGAACGCGCTAGGGAAGCACGACTTTAAACCCGACGAACAACCCTAAACCCTAAAACCTAAACTCTAAACCGAACAACCCTAAACCCTAAACCCTATAAAACCTAAACCCTAAACCCGAGGAACACAACAACTGACCCACAAACCCTGAAGTAGCAGAATTCCACCCCGACCCGATACCCAAATCCCTTAGTAGTAAAACGCCCTGAACCCGAAGCCGAAAACCCGAAGCCAAAAAAAGCACCCTAAACCCTAAACCCGAAACCAAGAAACACCCTAAACCCTAAACCTAAACAGCATCCTAAACCCTAAACCCACAAACACCCTAAACCCTATAAGAGATGGAAGCTGGGATTCTGGCTCTCATGCCGCTGATGACACCAAGCACCATGAGCTTCAGCTCATCTCGGAGGTTCAAGGGCTCTTATACGTTTTAAGGGTTCCTTTAAGGGTCCTGTAGAGGGGCTCCTATAAAGGCTGGTTTCTTTAAGGCTCCTTTAAGGGTTCCTATCGAGCCTCCTGAGAGGATTCTCTTCAGGGTTTAGGGTTTCGGGCTCCTTGAAAGGATCTGCAGGTTCCCTTAAAGGTTTGGGTGTGCTCGGAGGATCATGGGACTTCGGGGTTCAAGGTTGAGGACGTTTTGAGTTTAGGGGTTTAGGGTTTAGGGTTGAGGGTTTAGGGGTTTAGGGGCTTAGGATTTAAGTTCCGGTATAAGCACCTTAAATGGGCATATAAGCCTTCACAAACAAAGATACCCGAATAACAATGACAACCCTAGTTAGCTTATGTGGAGCAAGGTTGCCTTTAGGGCTCTCATAAGGGTTCCTTAAACAGGTTCCTCCAAAGCGGTCTATGGGGGGGCCCGCTAGGGGTCTGTACATAGGGTTCCTTAAAGGGCGCTTATAAGGATTCCTTAGGGGCTCTGTAGAAGAAGTACTTTACGGGGTCTATAGAAGAAGTATAAAAGGGTCTTTGGGCTCTAAGGGCTCAGGGCTTGGGTGGGCCTAGGTTTCAAGTTTGAGGTTTCACGATCTAGGGTTTAGGGTTTAGGGTGCAGGGTTTAGGGTTTAGGCTATTAGGATCTATCGGATTAGATTCTCTAACACTCGCTTTTGAAGGGTCTGGCTTCACTGTCGGAGCCTTTGTTGGGAAGTGCTTGGGGATGCCGGGCTAAGGGCCTAACCGGTGGCCCCCTAAACCCTAAAACCCAAAACCCCTAAACCCTGAACCCCTAAACCCAGTTACTTGTTGCTGGGGGTCAAACCCCATAGCCTGGGGCGAAAAGTTGCCGAGATCCTGCAAGTTTACCCGCCAACCCCCATGGAGATCCACAACTTGGAGAGCCCCAAACCCTGAACCCTAAACCCCCTAAACCCTAAACCCCTGAACCCCCGAAACCCTAAACCCCTAAACCCTGAACCCGAAACCCCCTAATTAAACCCTAAACCCCTAAAGCCCCCGAAACCCCAAACCCTAAACCCCTAAACCCTGAACCCTAAACCCCCTATATAAACCCTACACTTTGAACCCTAAACCGCCTTGCAAGGGAGCTGTGGAGCCTTCGTGCCGCTGCGAGACAGTTGCAGTAGGGGGATGGCGACACAAGGGGGTTTAGGGTTTCGGTTTAGGGTGTAGGGTTTAGGGGGGCTCTTGGAAGCTAAAATGCAGCTCTGGGGTGTATCTGCTGAGTGCCGCGGGTTACAGGGGTTTTGGTGGTGCATGCCTGACTAAACCCCAAACACCCAAAGACAATCCTAAACCCTAAACCGTCAACCCTGTCTCCCTGTCTCTCTCTCTCTCTCGCTTCCCCTCGCTCGCTCCCGAAAAACCCTGGACAACGATGAACCCGACAACCTGAGCTCTGTCTGCATCCCCGCGGCAGAATATCTCAAAGCGCAGCGTCCGGATCAGCCGCGCTAGTCGTGCCAGGCGTAGCATCTTGATCAGCCTTTGACAAGCTGCAGGAGCTTTCCAGAAGCTAGCCCAAAATCCCGGTGTAACCTTCGACCCTGTCTGAATCCTAAACCCTAAACTTTAAAACGCTAATAGCTCTAAACCCTAAACCCACAAACACTCATCACCAAAATCCCCAAAACACTCATAACCCTAAGCCCCAAAAAACACTAATCACCCGAATCCCTAAAGCCTGTAGTCTGGAGACATGAAATGCAAAACCTCAAGAGACCTCAAATCCCAAAACCTGGAGCCCTACGGTTGATGATATAAATCCTGCATTACCTTAAGGACCCTAAACTATGGGAGCTATGTTATATTCCTTATTGTGGGTAATGCAGGATTTATATCATCAACCGTGGCTCTCCACCTATCAGAACCTACTTCTCTTTGTAGGGTCCCGAACACATTTCTTACCAGCGTATATATTGAGAACCTACGACAAAAGTAGGTTGTGGTTAGGGTCTAAGTTAAACCCCAAAACATCCTAAGCCGTGAAACCCGAATCTTATGAATCCCAAGACCAGGGGTGATTAAGAAATACATGGGTAGTTCTCTAAAGTAGGGTCCCCTTTAGGGTCCTTTTTTTGTAAGGGTGATGTACTATATTGGGGACCCAAAAAGGGATCCTAATCTAGAGAACTACCCATGACATTTCAGGATTGTCGATTCGGGCTGAGTGCGGATAGCAGTACGAACCCCCACAGAATAGTCTTGGTGAAATCCGAGACCTCCAAATTAGAGTAGCAGGGTTACAGACTGTGGGTTTCGAAGATTCGGAATACATCGTGGATTCGCGACACGTCTCACAGAACGGTTTGTATGTCAGAGCTGTATTCCATCGACCTTGAAATCTAACCCTAATCCCTAAACCCTAAAACCCTAAAGCCCTAAACCCTAAACCCTTACACGAAGGTGTTCGAGAGTCTGGGCGGCTCATTCGAGCTCAGTCGCATGACGACTTGGAGGTCCAGCGGATTGTCTTTGACCTGCGCGGGGGGCACAGAAAGGGCCTAAATACTTGGAAAGTGTATAGTGTTGTTGGTTATATAGGGAAATAGGAAGAATAGATGCGACTATAGAGTATAGCCCATTATCTGGAAACTTGGAACAGGGATACTGTAAGCAAAGTATGATTCTGTGCATAGGGACTGTAAGGGAGTACTATTACTGAATCTTTTGGCTTCTATGTCAGCGCGGGTCTGCAATCGACGACAACGGCTGTGATGACGACTACGGCGGCAGTTTGGTTCTGGGCGTTTCAAGGAACAGGGGGTTTAGGCTTTTAGGGTTTAGGGGAAGTGGTAAGCATGGGGCTTTAGGTTATGTTGTAGGACAATTACATTATAAGTTACATAGTGGGACGGACTACAAGATAATACAATCTAGGATGGGTATAAATAGTATAGTTTTAGGAGGAACTACGGGGGAATATGATCTAGCATGACCCTTTTCAGCCTCTGAATGCAACATATCCCCAGGACCTACCAGGGCCTACCTAGTAATTCCAAGAGGGTCTATAAATACTGTTATTGTGGAATTAGGTTCCGAAAACCATCTTAGGAATGCTGTTGGGGACCTAATTCCATAATGGTAGTATATGTGGCCTTCCGGGATTACTACTCATTCAGACCTCCGTACCTGAAAGACCAAGGCCCATGTCCCCTGAAGACCCTTAACACTTCAGGGACTTCTCCTGCAAGCTCATAACGGAAAAAGCGCTCTCTACAGTTGAAGGACAGCTCTTAATGACAGAGTAGTGGTGCTCTGGGTGCATATGGCCTGTTGCAGCTGCACATAGAGGAAGATGGACACATCTGCCATGGACAAGAGGATGCAGCAGAAGTCAAAAAGGTTCCTGGGGCACTCGAGGCTTGGAGCTTCGTGTTGGACTGCTTGGGGTCTTTATGCCGCCCTGATGGGATGAAAAGCGGAGTAGTTGGGTTGCAATCGGTTGCAAGGCCTGGGCTGGCCTGTAAGAGGGATGTGGCTGCCCACTGGGAGTCCTTTACTGAATTTCGATCTGCTCTGCGATAAGGCCGACACTGATAAGGCTTCAGGGTTCAGGGGTTGAGGGTTTAGGTCCCTGGGATCAGATAAATTTGGCCATAGGAAGCAAAGCCGGCCCAAGCATCCGGGTATGTAGCCGTAGTCGGTCGGACTCATTTATTTCTATACAGTACAGTATACAGCTGACGCCACAATCGAACGAAGCTGCGACACTAATTGATCAGAGCAAGCTCCCATGGCATGCCTCGAAAACACACAGTAAAACAGCAACTGGCACAAACTTCTCCAGAAGAGCTTGAAACCTCTGCGAGTGCCTTCTTGGGCTAAGACCCATAACACCAAACTCGAAGACCATGTCCTGAAACCTCTATGAAGCCCAAAGTGTAACAGAAGCCCATGAAACCTCGATGAACACCTTCCCTAGGGGTCAATGTACTCATATAGTATACACAGTGGCCTTAAAGTAGTCCCTATATAGGTACATTGGGGCCAAAGTATGTACTATTTGGGTACATGGACCCTTAGGGCTTCGAAGACCCCAAAATCTCGCTGAGAAGTCGGCGAGGCCTCAGAACTCCCTTAACCCCCCCAACTCTCTCAGGAGTTTGGCTTCAGGGGCTTATAGGCTTAAGGAAGTTTGGCTTTAGGCTTGTAGAGGGCTTAAGAAAGTTTGGCGTCAGGGGTTTAGGGCTTAAGACAGTTAGGCGTTAGGGTTTAGGGTTTAAGAAAGTTAGGCTTTAGGGTTGAGGGCTTAAGAGAAAAGGGCTGGAGTACTTGGAAATACTGTTTCTCGGGGCTTCCTTGTTTACGCCAAAAGCTGTTCACATGACTGAAACACCCCATGTTAGGGATTGGGAAACGCGGGACATCAACTTGCATAGTCTGAGAGTACCGCCGAAGGTGCCCGAGGCCCTAAGCCCTATATTGAAAAGGAACCTAGGATATTTTTGGAGGTCATGTTATAGTAAAACATGGTATGACCAAAGAGGGAATGTAAAGGGAACACCTTTTGAATTTCTTCACATCCCTATGTAGTAGACCGCAGCTGCCCTGAAATATACCCCTTAGGTTTAGGGTTTAGGGATTTAGGGGTCACTACAGTTTTCGTCGGGTTTCATGAGCGCTGAAAGGGTGGGTGGAAGTTTAGGTCACGCAAAAGATGACTGCGGGGTGAGGTGTCTGAAGAGCCTGGCTGGGTACTGGGGATGCTTGATACTGGAGCCATTTTAGGGTTTAGGGTTTAAAGGGTTTAGGGATACTTGATACTGGAGCCATGCATTCAGACTAAGGAGAATTTAAGGGTCTGCAAGCATTCGGTATCAGGTGATTTTGTGGCTCAGGCCACGTCGGAACTATAAGCCAGATCAGAGCGTAGCAAACCGTGAACCCAAAACCCGAAAACGCAACCCAGCTTCCACCACTTGTCTGGGCCGCAGAAGTACCATCGAAAGGAATACCTTGGGAGACGGCGTGTCGCAACCCGTGTCACACATTCTTCTATGGCATAGCGTAGGATTCAAGTTAGGTGCTCTGACTTTGGCAAAAGGCTTCAACGAGGGAAGGCCTTTCTTCAATATTTACTAGATATTCGCCCCTGCACCCTGAAGGATCCACGAAAGATGTTATTATAGATGGTCCCACCTTCTGAGGAGGATTCTCGGTGCCCACGTGCTTTTTGTTTGGGTGGGCGGGGGGGGGGCGGTTGTTAAGTGCAGGGACCCCCCACACACAAGCGGGGGCAGGTTATCGGCCTAAACCCTAAACCCTAAACCCTTAAACCCTAAACCCCTAACCCTTAAACCCTAAACCCTACAAACCTACAAACCCCTAAACCCCTAAACCCTAAACCCTTAAACCCCTAAACCCTGAACCCTAAACCCCTAAACCCTGAACCATAACCCCTAAACCCCTAAACCCCTAAACCCTAAACTTTAGGTGGGTCTACCTGGAGCCTCCCTTTCTTTGGGTTCCCCCAAACTTTGGATTTGCAGGAAGTAAGGAACACCCTCGCACATGGGATCCACGAGGGCTCCTGGGGCCCGACATCCTCCAGCAGTCTACGATTAGGGTTTAGGGTTTACAGGGTTTAGGGTTTAGGGTCTACCGGAAAGATTAGGGTTTAGGGTTTACGTTTTAGGGATTACAGGAGACCGAAAGGCGTTTTCGGAGCTTCGGAAGCGATATGCAGGGACTAGCAGCTCTAGCACGGGGGACTATTACGTATTACTTCGACCAGCCCTGTAACACTTAACAGGTCGGGGGGCTTCGCAACTAGGTTACAAGCAGGCTTATAAGTAGGAGGGTAGCTAACACCGTGAGGACCAAACTTTCGACCCAAGAAGAGCTTTAGGTTCATATTGCATGGAGGGTTTACCTTATATGCGGGCTTGCAGTGCTAGGTATGGAGCATAATGCCTTCAATTGCCCATACGGTTTCTTTGCCTTTTAAAGGGCCACTTCCTAAACCTACCAGAACCTACCTTTTACCGTCCCTATATATTCCATATTGAGATTTTGCAGTAAGAACCTACGAAAGGTAAGTTATCTTGGTTTAAGGTTTGGTTCGAAGAACTCTGCCATATCCGACTTGCGAAATCTCCCGGTCCTCCAGGTCTGGTCTGGAGCTGAGAGTATAGGGGTATGTGGGCTTGAAGGGGGATTAGGGTTTAGGTTTAGGGTTTAGCTTAGCGGGCTAACCGCGCGAAGTGGCACGAACATCTTTCCGAAAGCCTCCAGCACGTAGAAGGAGAGGAACGTGATCTCCACAGCCTGATTCACGGGCTTTGCTGCAGAAGCACGCAATCACGGCAAGAGAAGACCCAAACCCTGACCTCGGCAGGCTTGGAGCATCCCCACAATCTTAAAATCCAAAACACCCTTTTAATCCCTAAGCCCCTTCAGCCACAAACCAAAGCTTAACGCCTTCGACACCAGTCATGATTGCTGTGACCGGTATCTTCGCCCAAATGCACTTGCCGGCGGAATCTGGCAAAACGAACGTCCCGCTTGAAAGCTTCTATGGCCCTGCACACGACGACGGTGTACATCGGGGCCTGAGCAATTACCTCCAGTAGGTTCTAGAGTATAAGACTTATGGCATGGAAAATCATGGCGGGATGGTGAGGGGGGATAGAAGTATCTTTTATGCAGACCCTACACCCCGAGCCCTACTCCCTCATGCCTTACACCTTACACCCTAAAGCCCTCAAGACCCCGAAACCGCTGCTGCTGCAAAGTGGCATCAAGGCTTGGATGTACCCTCACCAGAGCTACGACAGTGGCTTTAAGCTAGTAGTGCGTAGGATTTGGTGTCTATTTTGATTATACTACGGTTATCTAGGGACTCTAACCCTAGACCCCAAAGCCCCAAACCCTAAAACCCCAAACCCTAAAGCCCTAAACCGCGAAGTGTTCCGACCCCTATGTTGCTAGGAAAGTGCTTCAAAATTCGGAGCCCCTAACCCTAATGACTTTCTCGCCGGAAACCAGCACTGCTTTGCAGGTCTGGGGTTTAGGGGTTTAGGGTTTAGGGTTTTAGGTTTTAGGGGTTAGGGTTTAGGGTTTAGAGTTTAGGGTTTAGGGCCTAGGGCTTACTGGTTAAGGGTGGTAAATAGGGTTATTGCTGCAGGTAGTGCTACCGATATGGTACAATAATGCTCAAGCCCTAAGAGTCTAATCCAAAGGCTTAACAATTTCAAGAGGGTCTCGCGACAATACGGTGCAATGCAGAGGGAGGATACGGGAGCACTTTTTCTGCTTTTATTCAGACCTCTGTATTACCATACTCTGGCGCCCCTGGGAGCTTAGCGTTAAGTCCAACCCCTACTGTTGATGATATAGATCCTGCATTACCTTAAGGACCCTAAACTATGGGAATTATGGTATATAAACCTTATTATGGGTAATGCGAGATTTATATCATCAACCGTAAACCCTAGCCAGCTACGTGCCGTGTGCCTGCCACATTTGCTTGTCCTCCTCGCTCATGTCTTGCTGGTTGTTCACCGAAACGCCAATCAGCAGGATGTTGACGACCTCAGGATTTGGGGCTAAGGGCTCTGGGGTTTAGGGTTTAGGGCTTAAGGGCTCTGGGGTTTCGGGTTTAGGGTTTGGGGCTGTCGGGTTTCGGGTTCAGGGTTTAGGGTTTAGGGCTGTGGGGCTTAGGGTGTAAGGCTTGATAAGGGCTTTGAGGTTTAGGGTTCAAGGGCTGTGGGGTTTAGGGTTTAGGGTATATCTTGCTTACAGAGCTCCAGATCTCGACCTGAGGGCTCCCAAGGTTCTGTAGTCGGTTTGAGGGTCAGGGCTGGGGTAGCTGGGCAGGGGCTTAGGGTTTAGGGTTTAGGGTTTAGGGTTTAGGGTAGCTGGGTCGGGGCATGGATATACTACTGATATGCGCGGGCTACATTGGTCAAGGTGACCCGCGAGTACTTTCAGTTTTATCTTCTTGGTAGAAAGCTCATAATCTGCATACTGACTCACCTGCTCCTAAAAAGCCCTGTCTATGCCCAATTTAAGAACCTTATTAACTTAGATATAAACACAGACACGCCCCCTCTATCAAGCCTTATAAATACAGAAGCCTGACTCGTGGGCCTCCTACCAAGTCCCAGACTACGTGCCCTACTCCTTTGAGTAAGCTCGGGCCTTTGAACTTCGTAAGTCTCAATGACCCATGTTCGGATACCCTAAACTCACTCTAAACCCTCACTACAAGGCTGAGGGAGGCGGGTGGTTGAAATTGGGGCTCCTTTTGTACCGGGGTCCTTGAACAAAGACTCCCGTTCATCCCTTGTGCTATCATGTCAATCATGCCTAGATTATAGGACAGCTTTCGAGCCCGCAGTAGGCTCGTTTGTATGAGCGATCTAAGACGACGATGTTATACACCGCTCAACACAAAGCACAACTTCTCACAAACACAAATCGATCAACGAACCCGGAAGTTCTGTGAACAACCCCCAGAGCACTGAAAACCCAACCCCAAAGCCCAACAAATCCTAAAACCCTTAGCCCGATACGTACCCAAAGTCCTGGAACCCTAAAGCCCGTAAAACCCCTAAGACCCCCAAGCCCTATAAACCCTAAGCCCTAAAACCTTAAGACCCTGACCCAAACCCTCCAGGTACCTACTATAGACGGTACTAGAGCCCCGAGGGCCTTACATAGTAGATACCTGGAGGGCTAGGGCGGCTAGGGTAAAACCCTAACCCTAAACCCTAGGCCCTAAAACCTGAAAACCCTAACACCCTAAAGCCCTAAAACCGTAAACCCTAAAGCCTTAAAACCCTTAAAACCCTAAAGGGGCCAAAAGGCGATCACCAGGGGCGGGATGACATCGAAGAAGAGGGTGGCTCTCCGCTGCAATGTATTCCAGCGGGTCTCCGATCGCTTCTGACCACGGATCAGACAACACGGTTAGGGTTTAGGGGTTTAGGGGTTTAAGGGGTTTAGGGGTTTAGGGGTCTAGGGGTTTAAGGGGTTTAAGGGGTCTAGGGGTTTAGGGGTTTAGGGGTTTAGGGTTGACAGGAACACCGAAACCCCTCAGGGCCCATGTACCCCAACAATCGGGATCTTCCTAGGATTTAGGGTTTCAGGTTTAGGGTACCCTAAGGGTCGATGTACCCAATGTACCCTTATAAGGGTCTATGTGCCCAAACAGTATATACTTTGGCCCCAAAGTACCTAAAAAGGGACTACTTTAAGGCCAAAGTAGATACAATTTGGGCACATGGACCTTTCGGGGAAAGCACTCAAAACCTGACAACCGAAACTCGCACCTGTGTTTTGCCGTATAGCCTCTCTCTCTGTCTCTCACTCTCTCTCTCTCTCTCTCTCTCTCTCTCTCTAAATTAAGACCTGAGCGAATGTCGATAGTAGAAGAATAGGAGGAGCCGTACCAAAAAGACACAAAGGTTGCAAAGCAAAAGCCGAGGATGGCAGTAATGCTGACAGGGTATGTGCCTCACGTTACGGAAGCGTCGGTTAGGTCCTTACCCATAGGCTCCTAAGTAGTTCCCGTTTGTGGTTTACATTTAGGATCCTATAAGGTAATCCCAAAAAGGAACTACTAAGAAGCCTATGGGCAGGTCTTCGCAATAGGGTTTATGGTTTAGGGCTTTCAGAACCCTACCGGTACACTCCCTAAACCCTAAACCCTAAACCCTTTGCGGCCCACAGAAGTCGGATTTCCTCAAGACCACCCCGATGCCCCGAAGGAGAATGAGGTCGGTAGGGCGGGATATCGGGGCTCGGCATGGCATCAAGAACTCTCAGGAACCTAAGCTGAACCGAACTCTCGGAAGCTTCACCAGAGTCTTATTAGAAGTCCCGCTAGACCCACGATCAAGCTGAAACCCTAAACTCTAAACCCTAAACCCTAAATCATCTCCAGTAAAACGACACAGGAAGTGCTTCATTCCGAAGGAGCACAGCCCTTTCTGGGGCCTTGTCGGCATTGCCATCGTCAAGGTAGCGGTTGTGATTTTCCTCGGCCTGTCGACAAACCGAAGATCAGCTCCCGCATCGTAATTACCCTAAGGGTCCATGTACCCAAACAGCAGTTACATACTTTGGCCCCAAAGTACCTAAAAAGGGACTACTTTTTGGCCAAAGGATACACTATTTGGGTACATGGACCCTTAGAGTTGTAGGGAACACCCGCAACCCGAAATCTGCACCCTGAAGCCCCAAACTCAACATCCATGTACCCTAAATCTCAAAACCCTGCAACTTGGAAACCCCATATTAGGGCTTAGGGTTTAGAGTTATATAAATCCCTAAACCCTAAAGCCGTGAAGCTCCACCACCCAAACACCCATAGCCCACAAAGTTCTAGACAGTCGAACTGGGCGTACAACGATTACCGATGTATTTAGACTGAGAAACCCTATAAGGAATAGTCGCACTAGTTATTCAGGCCCTGATACTACGGCACACGTCCCTTATGCATCTGTGGTTGCAGGCTGAAGCTCGGATGCCCGTGCATTCATCTTGCATGGAAGACAGGATCAGGAGGTTTAGGGTTTAGGGTTTAGGGTTAGGACCCTGAACCCAAAAAACACAAAAGAAGCTCCCAACCCTGAACCCGCCTTGAGTGCTTCTCGCAAGATCTTCACATCGCGATTCACCGTGAGGTTGTACTTGTCTGTGCACCAGCATTGGCTTTATTTGAGCTTTAGGAGTTCTACGGGTCGGAGTTTAGGGCTTCGGGCTTAGGGTTTGGGGCTTTAGAGTCGAGGGTTCAGGGTTAAGGGCTTAGGGTTTAGGGCTTTCGTGTTTAGGGTTTAGGGGTCTATCTCTGCCTACACTCTGGGTTCTAGGCTTTATAAGGACTTCATATAGGAGCCTGAAGAATCAGCAATGTTATTCCCTCAGGGTTGCTAGAGTTTAGGGTTTAGGGTCAGGGTTCCTTCCTGAAAGGGTTTGGGGTTTAGGGTTTACGGTATACGATGATAAAAGACCCCAACGCCCGATTCTGATTGCCAAGGCCCCCTATCTTACGCAGCCAGGGCTTGATGCGTTGAGAGGCTCTGGCAAAGAAGGGTTGTGTGAGCTTGGGGATCTTAAAACCTGCACGTTCCTGTGCATGTTGAGTTCTTAGCGTTTCGGATTTAGGGTTTCGGGGTTTAGGCTTTAGGGTTTCGGGTAGCTTTTAGGGTTTAGGGTTTGGGGTTGCTTTTCGAAAGCAGTCCTTTGCCAGGGGATGGCCCTGCCATGCGGAACAGACGGCCTTGCAAGAGCTTCCCGACCAAAAACAGGTGAACCCTGTGGCAACCATGGCTTAGGATCTAGGGCCTTTGGGTTGAGGGTCCATCAACACCCTAAACCCTAAACCCTAAACAACGTGTAAGAGACCGCTCAGCAAGTACGGCGGAGCTGGCCTCCGAGCAGGGAGTCGTCACTCACCAGCGCCTGCATTAGGTCTGGCTTTAGGGTTTAGGGGCTTGGGGGTTTGGGGGTTTAGGGGTTTAGGGTTTAGGGTTTAGGGGTTTAGGGTTTAGGGTTTAGGGTTTAGGGTTTGGGGTTTAGGGGGTTTGGCTTTCGGGGATTAAGATTTGAGCTCGCGGGTGTTGTTACAAAGTTCCATGATCGCAAGCGGGGTTCGTCTGTGGAGTCAGGGTTTGGGCCTCGGCATTTAGGATGTAGGATAGACATCACTTTCCCTTGCTAAGACAAGAAGCCCGGAGTGCAGAACGAGAGCGCGAGTTTCTCTGTGAGTGTGCATATGTATATATATATATATTTATACATTATATATATATATGTATATATGTAGAGAGAGAGAGAGATACACACACATACATACATATATATATATATAGAAATACCACCGCAACATCCCACTCTAGCTATCTATGCAATCCCAAATGCTCCTGGTCCATCAAACCCAAAGCAAACTGAGGGCCACTGTCGCCTTAGTAGGTCTAGGCTTTTGGGGTTTTGGGGTAAGCTACTTAGGCCTTTGGGTTTAGGGTTTAGGGCTTAGGGGGGTTTAGGGTTTAGGGCTTAGGGTATAGGCTTTTTGGGCTTTGGGGGGTAAGTTAAGAAGGCCCTTGGGTTTAGGGTGTTGGGTTTAGGGTTTAAGGTTTTGGGTTTTGGGGTAGGTGAAGAAGGCTTCTGAAAGGGGTCATAATATGTCATAATATCAAGGCATCTGAAGAAATGGGGTTCACTAACCAGGGGCTTACCCTATGCACCAGGAGTCAGCTTGCGACAGGAACCGGGTTTCGGCTTGGACGCAAGAGTATGCGAATTGAACCATGAACATACCCATAGGCTCCTAAGTAGTTCCTTTCTGTAGTTTATATTTAGGATCCTATAAGGTAATCCCAAAAAGGAAAAGGAGCCTATGGGTAGTTGCCAGTGCTGAGTTCTATCTGCTCCACCACTGATTGTTTGAACACACAGGACCCCACCAAGGATGAACATTCCATAGAAGAAAGTACCACAGTGAATGTATCTATCACGAGTGGCATGGAGAGGCTTTCCTACGTCTACGAAGTCGCTCCTGCCCGCTACTTTTAAAGCTCAAGTTGCAGGTCTTTTGAAACAAAGGTACATCCCATACACTATCTTCTCACACGAAAACCCTTGCAAGCAAAACGTCCGACGCCGCCCACTACTACACCCCTAAAGCCCTGATCATGGCCGTGAACCCGAGTGAACAACAATCCTGATCAACCCTTCATAGCCGCCAAGGAGGAACCCTAAACCCTAAACAGCGTCATGAGACCTAAGAAACACTTACGGAAGCAACCTTACCAAGAACTGCCTTGAAGGAGTCGAAGTCAATTTCGACATTGTCTTCGACCTGCAATGTTGCATACAAGCTACATATAAGTTACATATGGGTAGTTTTCTCCAAATTAGGGTGCCTTTTTGGGCTCCCAATATAGTACGGCACCCTTATTAAAACAAGGACCCGAAAAAGGGACCCTAGGTTAGAGAACTACCCATATAAGTTACATATAAGTTACATGGGACCTGGAGCTTGGTTTTTCTGGATTGACACCGGGAGGCAAACAGACTCTATGGACACCTACACACATTGCAGTGAAACCCCCAAAAAAGTTGGAACATGGATTTAGGATTCCATAAAGTATGCTCCTTTACTTGTGAACCCCAAAAAGTTGGAACATGGATTTAGCACGAAACCGGAAACATCAAATGTTTGCCAAGGTGCCTGGTTCCGAAACTTTTTGAGCCTGAGCACAGAGATAAGGTTTAGGGTTTAGGGTGCAGGGTAGATGCATCTGATGTCCCCACAAGCAACCCCAAGTATACACTCACCACTAGGCCTAAGGAGCCCCATGCACAGTTCCCAAGCGACTACAGTTGAGGATATAAATCCTGCATTACCCATCATAAGGAATATTCCAGACTTCCCATACTTTAGGGTCCTTAAGGTAATGCCGAGTTTATATCATCAACAGTAGTATGAGCTCTACTTCTAAACCCTACACCCTAAACTAAACCCTAACCGGAAGTTTCGGTCTGGCCTCGGGACGGAGGGCCCTTCTCTATGCCGCGTAAACCCTAAAGCCGAAGCCCCGAGCCGAAATTAGGGTTTAGGGCTTAGGGGTTGAAGGGTTCAGGGGTTTAGGGGTTAGGGTTTGAGGTTTAGGGCTTAGGGTTTCGGGGTTTAGGGGTTTAGGGTTTAGGGTTTAGGGCTTGGAGTTTAGGGGTTTAGGGGCTTAGGGTTTAGGGTTTGAGGTTTAGGGCTTGGGGTTTAGGGTATCTATCGGGCCACCTGCTGAAGCATTGGGAGTTTTGGCAGAGGGGCTGTCCCCAGAGAAGAGACGCCAAACCCCCTAATTGAAGATCGTCCAAGCTGATGCACTGATGCAGTTTAGGGCGTATCGCAAAAATACAAGGGCTTGGAAGCCAAAAAACTCCCAAACCCTGGAACCCAATGGTGCCCTTGCATAACCCTTGTGGGGCGTGTGTGGGACTTGCGGCCGACCAACCAACCAACCATCCTCAAAAGAGCTGGCGCAGGTAAGCCTAATAACCATACATGTTCCCAGGAATACTCGGAGTCTACATTGACCTACAAACTTGTAAACTGAATGATTGGGGTAGGGGTTGACTAGAGGGGCGTTAATAATGATAGGAATAAGCTTTTGGGGACTATAATTAATATAAATATGCTCAGGAGCCCCATCAGGAACAATGTTGGTAATTATCCAGAGCTTCTATATTACCCCTGGGCCCTGGCGCTATACGACCTTTCGAATCCTAGGTGCTTCGCGCTCACGCTCTTCTCCGGCTTCGTGCTTTCGTTGAGGACACGGAGAAGACCAAGCCTAAAACAGGATTTGGGTAGTTCTCTAAATTAGGGTCCTTTTGGTGGTCCTTTTATGAGGGTGCCGTACTATATTGGGGACCTAAAAAGGGACCCTAATTTAGAAAACTACCCATTTGGGTTTAAGGTTTAGGGGGGTTTAGGGGTTTAGGGTTGCTCAGGGTCTTGGGGCTTAGGGAGTTTCGTGAAGTTTCAATGGTGAAGTTCGTAGAAACTCCATGAGTCTCCACTATTATGAAGTTTTCCATAGGGGTGTTTACAGGACTCTGCTTTGCACGGGGCTTGAGTTATGTTGTGTTAACAACGGTTTTGCAGCGTTGTTGTTGTTGTTGTTGGTGTTGTTGGTGTTGTTGTTGTTGTTGCTATTGCTGCTGCTACTGCTGTTGCCGTTGCTACTGCTATTGACTGTTGTTGTTGCTGTTGCTGTTGCTGTTGCTGTTGCTGTTGTTGATATTGCTGTTGCTGCTGCTGCTGTTGCTGTTGCTGTTGCTGTTGCCGTTGCCGTGGCCGTGGCCGTGGCCGTTGCGGTTGCTGTTGTTGTTGTTGTTGTTGTTGCTGTTGTAGAAGAAGAAGAAGAAACTTCATCGGCATTTCGTAGACTCTTTACGAAGGCTACGAAGGGGTCTGCGCTAAGCATTGAACGCAGACTTCAAAGCGCTTCGGATGGCTTCATCAGGGCGTCTTGGAGTATTCTCTGTGCTGAATCGCATGCGGCTTCGCTTGCCTCGAAACCCAATGATTGCTTTGCCCTAGACCGCCATCATATACACTGTTACCCTAAACCCTAAACCGTCAGACACTGATGTGGAATTTACAGGAGCCCTCAAACCTTCAGACAGGACTGCTGCATGGGATAACTTACGCCTGTGGCAGCTTGAAGTAGGGGACAGATCTGGCAGGGTTGCAGCAGCAGGTGGGATTTACAAACGAAGATCCGAAGCCCTGCCTGAACTCCACAAGCCCAAACCCTAAACTCAAACACCGAAAGCTTACACCCTCCAACCCTGAACCCCAACCCCTAGACCTAAACCATATAGAGCTTACACCCTTTGCCCCAACTCCCCATCTTCAACCTTACATCTCCAACCCTCAACGATGGACCCAAAACCCGAAACCCGTAGATCCCTGAAGCCCTAAACCGCACACTGCCTACGCCCTAAAGCCGCAAGGGGGTTTCCGAAAATAGGGGACCCTAATATAGTACCCTAAATAGTAGGATCCTTATTATAAGGACCCCAAAATAAGGTACCCCTAATTTTCGGAAAGTCCCATATCTCACCCCTAAACCCAAAGCCCCGAAATTCCTGAAGCGCCACCAAAACCCCAAACCTAGTAACCATGGCTTCTGGTTCCCGAGAGAACCCAATACCCCTTAATTAAGGAATATACCTTAAAATTATCACCTTAACTTATAGGGGCCTTAATATTATGATTTAAGGTATATTCCTTAAGTAGGGGGTATTGGGTTCTCTGGGTACCGTACGAAATGCTGAAAAGCTGTAATCAAACTTCTATGTCCTGGTACTACTAAACGGCCCTTTCTTGCCACTGTCGCTGTCCTCTATGTATGTACAGAAGAAGCCCCAACGTTGGGAACCCGATAGCCTGAACCCTTAAGAGTACATGTATAAGGAACCCCAGCACTAAGTGTCCTTAATCCGGCTGCCAACTTCCTGGAGTTCAGTGTATGTATAAATAAATACTTGTGTGTGTGTGTGTTTGTTTAGGGTTTAGGGTTTAGGGTACACACACACACATATATATATATATGTAGAATTAACTAATTACTTAATTAATTAATAGTAATTAAGCAATTAATTAGTTAATCATCTCAAACCCTTGTCTTGCATTTGTTCACGATAACACTGGGAGGACAAAGGGCCCACTGGGAGATCTGGGAGATCTAGCTAACAGAAGGCAAGCAGGATAAACCCTATGAGTTAAAGGAAACTACTGGTGGGGAGTTTAGGGTATATAGGGCTTCCATAAGGCTTCCATGACTCTAGAAGGTATATAGACCTTCTATAAGGCTGCTATAACGGTACATACCCACCTGAAAATGTCCTAGACATGAGCCCTAAGGGAATGCAAGAATCATAAATCCCACACCCTTCAGAGAAGGCAAGAGCCGTAAACCCTAATCCTCACCCGCGATTTGGTGGGCTTTTGGGCCCAAAGACCCTATTATAAAAGGCTTTGGGCTATTTTGATGCTAAGGGTAACGACAAGGCAAGAAGCATGTCTTCAATCTCCCAGCCACCAGCATAAGTGTTCACCACCTCGCCAGATCAGAGAATTTCCACGCGTGGCTTCAACTTTACAGGAGTACATTAGGGTTTAAGGTTTACGGTTTAGGGTTCACGGCTTAGGATTTAAGGGTTCAGGAATTAGGGTGCTGTCCGGTTCAAAGGTGTGATGAACATCACCTGTCCATGCCGTAGCAGTTCGCAGATAAACCCGTTCACGCATAAGCCTGAATTTCAACTCACCGCACACCCTCAACCAACCCTAAACCCTAAACCCTAAACGCCGCGAAGTTGCAGCCTAAACCCTCTGCAAGAAACAAGCGGCGAACACGACCCAGATCTTGCAATACACCTTGCAGATTAGGTTTCAGGCTACCGGCTGCAAGGAACAAAGCCACTAAGCAACCACATGAAACCCCAAACCTAACCTACAACCAAGACCCAAATCCCAAACCACAAACCCTGGGAATTAAACCGAAAACCATGCCAAACCCGAAGCCCTTAAACCCTAAACCCAAAACTCGACACTCCAAACCCAAAGCCCCAAAGACCTTATCTTACCAGTATGGAACACCAAAAACGTAGCATCCTTACTTGACGGACCCCCGAATAAGGTAACCCTGTTTCAGCTAAAACTCAAAAAGCCCAAACTCTGAGACCCTAAACACTACAGTACCCCAACAGTGCCTCCACACAACCCAGAAAGGAACCCTTAAAGGAACTCTTAGAACCCTGAACAGACAAAATGCAAGATCCCTGTTACTTAAATGGGCCGCTACACCCCTAGGGCCGTACGTACGGCCCTAATATAGGGACCTTAATAATCATCTATCATATTTTGGGGGTTCCTTATAGTAATAATTATTACTTTTTTTTATTACTATAATTATAATTATAATTAGGATAATAATATTAATATGATATAAGCCCAAAAACCTTAGACAAATTATTAAGGCCCCGAAACCCTAAACCCTTACAGTAGCCCTTATAGAACCCGTTGACCAAAACCCTATTCTAATCATTAAGGCCTCTCTACTATTCCTTTTCCCTGCACGACCTAAAGCCGTAACCCCAAGCCCTAAACCCTAGCCCTGAACCCTACACCCGAAAGCCCTAAACCCTGAAGCCCTAACTAAACCCTAAGCACTGAACCTTAAAGCCCTAAGACTTACGCTTTAAAGCCCCAATGTCTAAACCGCCAATCTGAAAAGCCATAAACCCTGAACCGAAAAACCCCAAACCCTTAATCCCAAACTCTAAAGCCCTAAACCCTTAACCTAAAGACCTAAACCCCAAAGCCCTAAACCCTCAACTTAAAGACCTAAACCCTAAAGCCCTAAACCTAAGGACCTAAATTCGAAAGCCCTAAACCCTAAGACTTAAAGACCTAAACCCCGCAGTGGCAGCTTGGGCGCTCGTTTCAGGTCGCCGGTGAGGACTTTGCCGTTGCTCTCAGAGTCCAGGCGCTCGTACCTTCAGGGTTTAGGGTTTAGGGTTCAGGGTTTAGGTTTCGGGGTTTAGGGTTCGGGGTTTAGGGTTTAGGCTTCAGGGTTTAGGGTTTAGGGTTTAGGCGTCAGGGTGGTTTAGGGCCAACCTTTTTAAGGACCTCTGTAAAGAATTCATAGTAAGGAACTCTGAAAAAGGGTAGGTTCTTTAGGGCCCAGGTGGGGCTTGGGGTTAGGGTTTCAGGGTTTAGGGTTTAGACCAACACCCCCCCACCCCCCCCCCCTCCCCAAGGACCCTTGAAACAGACAAAGATACCCAGGATGAGCGACCATGGCATGAAGACCCTATTCAATATTCAAGGGTACTTGTGGCGTGCTGGTGAAAAGCCTCTTGGGCTCGCATGCTTTTCTGACTTCTATGGCGCTGGTGGGAAAGGGCTACGTCTTGCCAGGCTTGGCCTGTAATCTTGGGTGTGCGGTTGGAAGGCCCTGGGGCCAGAGGGTTTAGGCTGGAGGCTAAAAAAAGGCTTACCTTAAGGCTCAAAATAGCCCAAAAGCCTCACATAGTATGGTCTTTGGGCCCAAAAAGCCGTAAAACATGAGTCCTTAGAGCCTTAGGGTTAGGGTTCCGATACTCGCACAAGAGCACAAGAACGGACGGTGCCCTGCTAAAGTCGTCGAGAAGGAAGCTGACGCCCTCTATGCCCTGCACCCCGTACATGCAGCGACCCACACCCTACCCATAGGCCCCTAAGTAGTTCCTTTTTATGGTTTATATTTAGAACCCTATAAGGTATTCCCAAAAAGGAACTACTTAGGGCCTATGGGTAAACCCTACACCCTAAGCTGCAAGATAGCCCAGGTCTTGCGAAGTCTCGTAGAGAGGCTCATCCCATGGTCACTTTGCCCCTAAATTTCACTATGTGCGCTTGACACATGCCAGAAGCTCAACCCTACCCATAGGCCCCTAAGTAGTTCCTTTTTGGGATTACCTTATAGGATTCTATTTAGCCACAACAAGGAACTACCTAGGGGCCGATGGGTGAATGCTAAGTCCTCAAATACCCTATATTCCCAAAGACGGACTGATGGACCCTCCCCACTTTTTTGACTGTTTCCACCATAAACCCTGCACCCGGGTCACTGCTTCTCGATGATCTGCATGGTTTCGTGGTTTAGCTCCTTGTCCTCGTTTCCCAGGCGGTGTCAGTGACTTGCGAGCAAGTATATGGGTAGTTCTCTAAATTAGGGTCCCTTTTAGGATCCTTTTTTACCAGGGTGCCGTACTATATTGCCCTAGGGGTCCAAGTAGTCCTTCTTTATGGTTTTAGGTACCCAAAAACGGCCCCAAAGTCCTTAAATAATGGGCACTTGGACCCTTCGGGTTGGGAACCAAAAAAGGGGCCCTAGTTTGGAGAACTACCCATATAGGGTGCCAGGAGAGTGGAGCTTGAGGGTTTAGGGTTTAGGGTTGAGGGGTTCAGTGAGTTTGGGGTCTTACTGTTTAGGGAGTACCTTCCATACACGCCATACACTTGTTGGAATGCAAAAGAAAGGTAGGCATTGCTCTCTTTCTCCCAGTGTTCCCTGCCTTATGCTTGGCGGATGCCCGTTTTTCAACTTTCTGGCTTGTCCTTTACAGATTGGGGGTTGGAAGATATCAGGGCTAAGGCTAGGCTCACCAGCCGACAGACAACGACACAACAACATACAGCATTATATCTTTACCTCTAGGCCCGAGTTCATGCTCCTGAGAATCGGAGGCCTAAACCCTAACCCCCTACACCCTAAACCTTGCACTGGTTTGGATGGATGGAGGACGACAAACCTATCTAAAACGTGGCGCGGACTCAGAGAACTGAGCCCTGGGGCAATCCGAATGGCGAGAAGCGCTTGGGGTTGAGGGTACATGGTTTTGGGTAGCGAGTTTTACGGTTGAGGCAAGCTCACAACCAGGTGATTCAACTTTCTACCCTAAACCCTAAACCCTAAACCCCTAAACCCTAAACCCTAAACCTAACAGCATCCCCATCAGAACACTTTAGCTCTTCACCACAAGAGCTTCAGAGAGCTGGTCCACGTGTCAGAGAACCATAAGCAAGCGTGACCGCTATATATATATATGTAGTTCTCTAGGTTAGTTCGGATCCCCTTTTTGGTGTCTTGTTGTAAGGGTGACAATTTAGGGGCCCCCAAAAGGGGCCCTAATTTAGAAAACTACCCATATACTTCGAGCTCGTGCTGTCTGTAGCGAACCTCGGTTTAGAACCTGGGGCCCCTACTTTAAAAGATCATGGGACTTAGTAAGTACCGTAGTTGCGGTTAGAAATGCTTGTAAGTATATAGCTACACAAATTATAACCCTATAGTTCCTAAGTCCCATGATCCTTTATGGTTGTGGAACTAAAGGTTAACCTTGGGATTCTATGGGGATTATACTACCCCACCAAGGTTTAGGGTTTAGGGTTTAGGGTTTAGGGTTCAGGGTTTAGGGTTAAAGCCTATACCTAGCTCTACAACTCGGAAATTTAGTAGCCCCCCCAATGTTGAGCGATCTGTCTGTTGAAGAAGCCTACTTGTTTGGGGTTCCTTGTTCCGGTTTCTAATACAGACCCTACCATTTTAAGGAAAGATATATTATATATCTTTCCTTAAAAAGGTAGGGTCTTTGGTGCCACAGATATTCCTTAAAATGTAGGGGGCCTGTACGTAACGCTTCGCATCTGAGATCTCAGGGTGTAGGACATCAGGCTGTGGTAGTACAGAACCCAGGGTTTAGGGTCTAGGGTTTAGGGGTTTAGGGGTTAGGGTTGAGGGCTTAGGGTTTTTAGGGGCTATGGTAGAACGCAAGACTCCTAGACATAGAGACCACGAACTCATACTCGGACAAAAACACAGACGCACTGTAGAGGGCTTCCAAGGGGCGGCCGTGCTGAAGTACTCCCCAGCCAGCGCGAAGCTGCTGTTCATCCGCATGCTCGGCCTTCGTGCCTTCTCAACCACCGGCAGAACCTGCAGTTTGCGGTGCTCTGTGTTTTACAGGACCTTTTTTTACTCTGGCTGTGTCGGGCAAAGCAGGAGTGCTACTACCAGTCATTCAGACCCCGCAAAATAAATCCCAAACCCGACATCCTCACAATTTAGGGTTCAGGGTTTGGGGTTTAGGGTTTGGTGTTTGTGTTAGGCTCCATCTCCCTTGCTCAGGCATGTGAACGGGGCAGAGCGGTACATTGGCCAAGGGTAAGCAGCATCTCAGGCCACCGTCCACCGTGTTGGGATATGTAAGTTTTATTTTGCGGGAGCTGGGGCATCAGAATAAAGTTGGGGGGGTACGCTAGGTTACTTCGGGACTATGACGGGATATGAGTGTTAGCTACCCCTGCCCTAGACTAAAACCCATCCAAATCGCCTTACCAAGCCCAAAACGTGCAGCCGACATAGGTTGGAGATCGTGGCTCTTCTGCAAGTCCCGCATCTTGCGGGCCTTTCCCAACGCTTCGGCTTGAATCTCGGCAGACGACATGTCCTCGATAGCCAACTTTCCCTTGCCATGCCCCTTTAGGGTTTAGGGTTTAGGGGTTTAGGCTTTAGGGTTTAGGGGTTTAGGGTTTAGGGGTTGAGGCGTTTAGGGTTTAGAGAAGGCTTGCTCTTGCCTTTTCCAAGGGTCCTGTCAGCACTGCTACTGGCACCAAGGACTGCGAGTTCTGGAGGAAGCTGTTCAGGTCCTTTCCCAAGGCATATATTCCCAGGCCTTCTCATCATCCTCCTCCTCCCTGACTCTTTCCTACGAGCTCTTGTCCGCAACTCGATGCGACCCCCGAAAATCTTCAGTAAGCCCAAACCAGAACCCCAAACCGTAGTAAGAAAGGAGAAACCCAACGCTATACTCTAAAATCCAATGCTAGAACCATTTTATTCCTGAAAGAGAAGCCCTAAAACTGATTCTTATGTTTTTACAAGTACCATAGGCACTAAGAGGAGATACTATTTTAATTACAGACCACTATGGCCTCTGTCGTGCCCGGATTACCTAAGACCTTCAAACTGACCCTAAGCCCTACGGTTGATAATAAAAACTCCTTAGCATTACCTTAAGGACCCTGAACTATGGGAATTCTGGTACATTCCTTATTATGGGTCATGCAGGATTTATATCATTAACCCTAGTAATCCTGAAGCCCTGAAACCCCGGCATCTTGTGCTCTAGATTAAACCCTGAAAATACCCGAAACCATGAACTCAAACCCAAAACCAAAACCCTAACCCCTAACCCCTAAACCCTAAACCCGAACCCCTAAACCCAAAACCCTGAACCATGAAATCCCTAAACCCCAAACCCTGAACCATGAAATCCCTAAACCTAGACCCCTGAACCATGAAATCCCTAAACCCAAACCCCTGAACCATGAAATCCCTAAACCCAAAACCCTGAACCATGAAACCCCTAAACCCTAAACCCATGAAAGCCCTAAACCCTAAACCCTAAACCCATGAAAGCCCCAAAACCCAAGGCCCTGAACCGTCTTTGGTACCTCCAGGCCCAAGGAGTGGCTGGCGCAGAGCTTGGCGTCGTGCTTCACCGTGGCCCTCGACTCGTGCTTCCTCGGTTTAGGGTTTAGGGTTTAGGAGCTTCGGGTTTAGGGTTTGGGAGTTTAGGAGACCTCAGAGTTTACTTGGGGTTTGTAGGGTTTAGGTGCTTAAGGCTTAGGGTTTAGGGCTTCGGGGGCTTGGAGTTCTTCGGCTTATCTAGGCGGCTTAGGCGGGCATAGGCTGGGTTTCGGGCTTCGACTTCGGCGTGTCGCGGGCTTCGATTTTTGGGATCAGGTTTTGTTCTTGGGTTTAGGGTTGTAGACGAATCCTGCAGCCCTGAATCCCAAACCGAAACCATGTATTTGGGATTCTATAAGCATAAGGTAGCCCCAAAAAGAACTAAAAATAGAGACTGCAGGTAGGCTTTCGGGCTTTAGGTTTGGGGAACTTAAACCCTAAGCCCTTGACCCTAAACCCTACACCCTAAACTCCAAAACCTTACACTCTAGGCCCTGAACCCGTACCCCTAAATCCTAAACCCTATTAATACCCTAAACCCTAATACCCTAAACCTGAACCTAAACGTACTTCTGTCATCCCCAGACCGAATTTAGCTCTCGGAACCCCAACTTCCGAACACCCCACTTAGAGGATCATGGGACTTAGTAGGTAAGGCTACAAGTACCTTAATGTGAGTAAGAACAGCATTGAAGTATAGTCCCTAGACCCTAAACCCTAAACCCTACCTTAACTAACATATTGAAACCCTAGCTACCAAGTCCCATGATCCTTTAAACTTGACGTAGACCCAAGTCTCCTGAAATCTTCCCAAGACCGGCAACCAGGTCTCCGCAACCTTGCAAGCCAGCCTCTCAACACTAATTCAAGATGCAGCCCAGTCTCTCAAAAATTCCCTAAACCCTAAACCCTAAATCTTGATATCTCTGTTTTCGCAGCCCCTGCACGCTACACCCTGGTGCTTCGGAGTCTCCATGAGTTAAGGAGAGATCTGGAGGCCGAAAGTGGAGTGGAGCCAGTGAAGGTGACCTCCCGAAGCAAAAGTAAGGAGCGAATATAGGGGCCGTAGCAGTAAGAGCAGTTTAGGGTTTAGGAAGGGCCGTAGCAGTAAGAACAGTTTCAGGGTTAAGGGTTTGGGGTTTAGGGTTTAGGGGTAGTCTAGTATGCTGACCAAACGGAGCCCCGGCGAATAATGCTCTTCATCATTCCTACGAGGCTATTTCGCTCGTCGCTCTTTTGGAATTTTTGGCATAGCAAACAGGATCCGTAGACCAGACATCCAAAGCCGTAAGCGGCGTTTTGAAAGGGGCTATCGGGAAAGCGACTTTATTGGGTTTTTCACAGCCAAGAGAGCTTGCAAAGTCTTGTTGTTAGATGCGGCTTGGAACTGTTAGTGTAACGGAGCCCAAAAAGAGGACCTGAATGCAATTGTTCATGGTGCCATCCGAGATGCAAGGTTTCAGAGGGCAGGACCCTGCAGAATTGTGTTGGATCTACCCATAGGCCCCTCAATAGTTCCTTTTTGTGGTTTATAATATTTAGAATCCTAGAAGGTAATCCCCAAAAGGAGCTACTTAGGGGCCTATGGCTATGGCAGGGTTTTATATGCCCAACACCAAATGGCGATAGGCTGACTTGCCACCTGTGCAGCTACTCTCAATGAGCTCAACAGCCTGCGTAAGCAGTCGAAACCTGAACGCCTGAACCCTGAACGCCCTGAGCCCTAAGCCCCGAACCCTAAACCTTTAACTCCAAAACCCTAAACCCTAAATCCTATAAACCTTAAATTTACTAAACCCTAAACCCTAAAGCCCCAAAACATATTGGGGAAAAAAACCTCCAAAATGTTTCAAACCCCCAGACCCGGAAGCCGAAGACCTGAGACCCGGAAGTCAAGCCCAATTAATCCGAAGCCCGGAAAGTCGCAACCTGTATCCCCTTTCCTTAGGGTTTAGGGTTTTTATGGTTTAGGGCCTTAGGGCCTTAGGGTTTAGGGTTTAGGGTTTGCATCCCTTTTGGGGGGGTTTTATAGGGAATTTCAGATAAGGGCCTTATCAATTTGGGGGTTTGTTATCGTAACATTATGATAACAAGCCCTATAATCAGGAATATTATGGCCATCATCCGGGCCCCTCTATAAGGGCTTAGACGTGCAAGCCGTTTGGGTGTAAGGCTACTTCAGGTTCAACAGGGCTTGTGCGGCTTCGTGTTTGGCTATAAGCCCTCAACGGAGATTCATAACCTCGGCCTGGCGGTGCTTACGAGGCACTGAGGGCCCAACTACCTTCACTTCTGCCACACCTGGGTGAGGGTGTTTCGGGTATAAGGTGCGATGGGATTTTGCAATTAGCGATTCGAGTAGAGGGACTGTAGGGGTTTGGGGTTCTGGGTATCGGAATGAAGGTCTAGTGCGCGTGAGATACTCGTTTGGACTCGCACCAAAATCTTAGAGCAGCACAAGTTCCACGACCCACGTGCCTTACATGTATGCCCACTGCATCATTTTCGCACCAGATGATTTCGTAGTTCGTGCGTAAGGACCCGACTCTCAACTATAGGAGCACGTCAGATGCCATGGTGATGCGTACTAGTGACATCCCAAGAGCCGTTTCCTCGACGAGAATCTATCCAACCTGAGCTAAGGCATTTTGCGTTTAAGGTCCAGCAACGGTAGCACTCCGAAACGCACGATCACTAACCACAATACGCAATTTGACCATGGCCGTTGCCCTAAGGCCCTAACATGTGCGTGTGTACCGGAAGCCCTAGTCACCACACCTGAGTGTTTCTTGGTCGTCTCAGACATTCAAGAAGCCCTAAAACCTAAACGTCCTGTACACTTTGCCCTGGTGATTCGCCTGTGCAAAGGAAGCCACGAGCCGAACCCCAAGACACCGGCCGAGGACCTGATACCTGTCAAACACGGGCCTCGACGATTTGCTTAAATAGGTTTCGCGGGGCTTATTAGAACATGTAGCTATCCAACTCTGTCTCTCTCTCTCTCTCTCTCTCTCTCTATTTATTTATCTATCTACCTATCTATCTATCCATCTATCTATCTATCTGTATATATATATATATAACCGATATCCAGGGACGGGACCACAAAGCACGTCTGTGGCCATCAGGTTGGCTTCCCGAACCTGCCATTCGGGGGGGGGGGGAAATTGCCCCATGCTTGCTGTATTCTTTTGTCGCTGACAGGATTTCGAAACAATTGTTTTAAGGCTTAGGCCTATTAGGGTTTAGGGTTTAGGGTTTAAGGTTTAGAGTTTAAGGCTTAGGGTTTACGTTTAAGGGTTTACGGTTTACGGTTTAGGGTGAAAGGTGCTGGGTGGAAGATCTGCAGCTGCAGTCTATGGCAAGCTTTCGCTTGGAGCATCTGCTGCCACGCTAGCCCTAACCCTTCAGGACCTACAAAACCAGGGCCTACAGGGCCCTAGGGGCTCTAGTACCCTATAGAGTCGGTACCTGCGGTTAGGGATAGCCGATCTACCTCTTAAAAAGGGCTCCTATTGCTGGACTCACGGAGCACGGATGCTTGCCCGCACGCACATGTAAGGTGTGTGCAGAGAAGGAAGCAGAGAGGCAGGCAGACAGGCCGAGAGAGGAGAAGCGGGTCGGCCTCAATTTCGATGGTTTCGTGGCCTGGGACAATGCGAAATTTGCGTCGGAGTTAGGTTTGATTTTTTTTGGCTTTGGGTTTAGGGTTTATGGGCCTTGTCTCTCTTTCGGGTTTAGAGCGGCGAAGGCGGGGGGTTTGTGTCCAGACAAACTCTGCGTGTCAATCAACACGACCATTTCGAAGCTCAGACCACCGACACCTTTCCCCCCGCCCTCCAAACCTCGGCAATAAGCCCCAAGCCGTTCGCCCAACAACTTCAAGCCGTATCCACTCTGTAAAGCCATGCCCCCAAACTCATACCAGTAGCAACCGAAGCATGTTCAAAACCTAAACCCTAAACCCTATAAACCCTAAACCCTAAACGCTAAACCTAAACCTAAACCCTAAACCCTAAACCCTAAACGCTAATTATAAGGAGGCTTTCAAGCTCAGGTGGTCGAAGGGGGCCCCCTGAGGCGCCTTTTCTCTAAGAGAGGAGAAACAGGGTTCTGGGTTCGGGGGTGCATTGCCCTAAGGGTCCATGTACCCAAATAGTATATACATTGGCCCCAAAGTACTTCTATAGGGACTACTTTAAGGCCAAAGTAAATCTATTTGGGCACATGGACCCTTAGGGTTGTACTAAAGACATTAAAGAAATCAGAGGGGACACCGAGGAATAGCACTTGCTCCGACCTTTTGGTTATCTCTACCTTAACAAACCTACCTTTTTTTGTGGGTTCTGATGATAAGCCCTAATATGGAATTTATAGGGAATCTACCAAAAAAGTAGTTTTTTGGTAGGGCAACAAGCATACACACCTGCCCAAGATCCGCGGTCTAGCATGTAGTGGGTCAGGGTTAGCCTTTGACTTTGATTGAACATCCTCCACCTCAAGAAGTGCCCTCGAGGCCTTTCAAAGAAGTGCCTAAGAGGGAGCTCTAAATCACTGGATTGCAGGATCGCGCTCAGTGCTGGACCCTCGTATGCTTGAGGACGACCTCGGCACAAAGTTTCGAAAGCATAGGGGTAAAGGATGGGCCGCAGATGCATATTCTCGAGCCTGTGAATAACAAACCACCGGTCTTCGCAGGCTTCCGAACTGCGGCGGGGGAAGTCTGAACCTGCAGAAACGTAATAACTTATGGACTTTAACGAACCCTTTAAGAGTTTGGCTCCGGAGAACTGCAGGTTAAAAGTGGGATTTTAGGATGGCTCTGCAACCGTGGGATTTTGGATGCTATCGGATTCTGGCACTCATGCTGGGTAGGGATGGGTAGGGCTTATAGTCTACCTGCCCAAGTGTCCCGAGAACTGAATCGAAGGTGTCCCTGTTGAAACTGTGTCCGGGTAGACTGCACATAGGCTCCTTGGTAGTTCCTTTTTGGGATTACCTTACAGGATCCTAAATACCAACCACAAAAAGGAACTACTAAGGAGCCCATGGGTACTTGAGAAGACTAACGGCTACGCACCCCGCTACTATGACAGAGCACCCCAACCGCCCGAGCTGACATGTACAAACTCTTGATTTACGACCATCAGCCACCTGGAAGGGAGAAGCCCCGCAAAATCCTAAAGAGATTCCGATTATTAAAATCCTAAAGAGATTCCGATTATTAAAACCCTAAAGAGGTTCCGATTAAAATCCCAAAGAGGTTCCGATTTAGACTCCGCAGCTCGGATGCTGCAGGCGAGGCTGATTCCCATTCAGGGACTGATCTCTCGAAGTCAAAGGCTCCTAGGTACTGCTATGGGGGCATACTTTCCCAAATCACAATAGCAATTCCTATAGAAACCCTACATTCTACTATATAGGTACTTTGGACCCTTTGGGGAAGTCCTTGTTGGTAAAGGGGCATCAGCCCCCAAGAATTGAACCCAGCGATCTACCACCTATAGCTGAACCACCTAAGCCTAGGCCCCAGATGTGTAAAGCCAAAATGTATACATACGTGTATGTACTAATAAATAACTAAATATTTAATTGACTACTTAAATGAACAACTAAATAAATAAATATATATATATATATACAGATACAGATGTGTGTATGTATATATATATACATATGTCTGTGTATATGCATACATACATATCCATACCCTCCTACCACTAACACTGCCACCGTGAGAAGCCCCGTGGGAGAACATTATACTAAGCTTCGGTCCTATGTTGGCTGATATTACTGTAGCTACTCAACAGAAGCCCATACCAGCGTGGTCCGTGATTTATGCTTTTGAATAATCTGTATCTACTGAGTGTTCATGAAGCGGAATAGTTTCGGCTGTCGTAAAAAGACCCTTTAACACGACAACCTCCTGGCAAACCCACACCCTAAAACCTGAACCCCAAGGCCCCAAGCCCCCAAACCCTAAACCTCAAGCCCCAACAGCCATCAGCTAACCTGGACCATCCTGGATCCCACTCCGCCCCAGAAGTTGAAAAAAAAAACAACAAGAATTCAGACTGTCTCCACCCAACTCCGCCAGTATCAAGCCGTATAAAGCCTCTAAAACTTGGTTGAGGGTTTAGGGTTTCGACACACACACTCGCGCAAGGCAGGCATGGACGAATACGTCCGGGTTTAGGGTTTGAAGCCATGATAAGAAGAACCGTCATCATCCTCGTCATAACCATCACTACCAGAACCAGCATCCGCAGGCCATATGGGCTGCTGAGACTGAGTGCTACTTGGGCAGTGGCAAGAATGTTCCCATACCGGGAGCATGTGTGCATTCCAGTCCTCGGCTGCAAGTTTTGGGGTTCAGGGTTTGGAGCGAATCCCATGCATAGGCAAAGGTCGCCCCCCTCAGTCTTATTCTCGCATGTTTAGGGTTGCATAAGGCTTTATGCACGCTACCTCTCCTAGGTCCTAGCATTGATGCATAAAGCGGGGATGTGTCTCTTGACGCTGCACGAAGCCGTGCTACACCGAACCCTCTACCGTCTATAATGCTCGGCACAGACAAACCAAGTCGACAAACAGAACACGGTAGTGAACACGGTTTCTACCTGAGGATACGGGAGGGCTTGCAGATGCAGGACGAATCGCAGTACCCCAAGCCTAAACCTTAAACCAGGAACTACCAAGCCTAAACGATCATCTGACCCAGGAAACTTTTAAGGACTGATGGCTTGTGAGCCTCAGCACATAAAGCGAGAAACTTAGTTACTTCCCAGAAGCGCCGAAGCCCAAAACCACGAGCCTCATAAACTCCTGGAACATAATCGGCCCCCCCCCCTACTCTTTCAGGCCCTTCAGGTCAAACCCCAACCCTTGTCCATCTTCCAGACCCCTGCGCTGGATTCATGCCCGAACCTCTAAAACCCTGAGGCCCTAACACCAACTCTCCAAACCCTCACGATCAGAAATCCGCAAGTAATTTTTCACAACCCTGAAACCCTGCACCCCCCTACAAGCCGGTAAAGCCCTCAGCCGTAAACTTTCCATCGCTCAACATCCTGAATGCCTGCATCCGTGCAAACCTTTGCGTCAGTGCTAAACCCTAAACCCTTAAACCCTAAAGAGCACCGAAGAAGGCCAAGGCAACCGAGGGTCTATCCGCGTTTTGGTCAGCTCGAACTGTTCCTGAGGAGAGGATTGTGAAATGCCGTACTGTGCAATCTCTCGATCTATCTCTCTCGCCCATCTATCCATCTATCTATCTATCTGTCTATCTATCTATCTTGCCCATCTATCTGTCTATCTATCTATCTATCTATCTCTGCCCCCTACTGCCCCCAACACTGGAACACTCTACAGGGATCTTGAGGACATATATATATATATACATATATATATATGTATATACATGTATAATCATCTTGGAAATATTATCCAACTGTTACGGAGTGGTGGCAGTATCCAATACCTACCTACCTATCTATCTACCTGTCTAACTATATGCATAATATGTAAATACATTTTGCTGTACAAACATTTGATTTGGGGTTACGACTTCAGGGTTTCACTAGTACAGGGTGTGGGCGACGAAGGCGGCAAACAGCAAGGGTACACTCTGCAGATCCTTTTAAATGCTTCGCTGCTTGCCTGTGCCATCGGCATGACGCATCGGAACCATCGTATTTTGTACACATGCTCGCCCAATGTCGCCCATGGTCATGTAAGCCAAAAGCGCAGCACCAAATAACAACGAGAGCGAGCAAGGAATTGCAAGGCGCTCAAAATGGTAGGATCTACCAGTTGCCTATGAACGTGAAACATAGTGCAATGATGAAATGCATGAACTACGAGGCCAAGATATCATAAAGACAAGCATAAGAGAAGTCTTGTAAATCAAACTACCATAGCGGGCGCTGTGATGAACACCCCAAATGGGAGCTTCAATACAAGCCCCGATATAAGGCGCTTCAGCAGGCAGACAGTTCAGAAACCACTTGACTACATCCCCATGAGACCAAGAACAACAGTAATAGTTCAAGAACGCCTCTTAATTTGGTTTGTCAAACCCTAAACCCTAAACCGAAAAAACAATCCTCAGAACATCCAGATGAACTCCATCTTCGGGCTCCCGCAGAGTTGGTCCAATTCACCACAGCGTATGGATCCATCCTGCATCCACCGCTTTCCATAAGGCTGCAGGTATGTACATATGTATATATATATATATGTGTGTGTGTGTGTTTATTTATTTATATTCATATTTATATTACACAAATATATAAACATAGTATATGTATGTATGTATGTATGTATGTATGTATGTATGTATGTGTATATGTATATGTATATGTATATGTATATGTATATGTATATGTATATGTATTTATGTATTTATGTATTTATGTATTTATGTATGTATGTATGTATGTATGTATGTATGTCTATACATTCATGTTTACATATGTCGGTAGGTAGGTACGTAGGTAGGTAGGTAGGTAGGTAGGTTAGGTTAGGTTAGGTTAGGTTAGGTTAGGTTAGGTCAGGTTAGGTTAGGTTAGGTTAGGTTAGGTAAGGTAGGTAGGTAGGTAGGTAGGTAGGTTAGGTAGGTGGGTCGGTGAGTAGGAAGGTAGGTACTTAGGTAGGTAGAGAGAGAGAAAGAGAGAGAGAGA
>CAJNJA010074920.1:4016-14543 GCA_905231915.1 Symbiodinium necroappetens
CCTTTGGGATGTTTTATATTTTCCCTTACTGGGCTCAAGAGGACCCTATTATCTACTACTATTTTCAGAGGCTTTAAAGGGCCAACCAGTAGCAAAAGCCCTTGGAGAAGTCGAAGAGGGCCCTGAACCCTAAAAACAGCTGGCAGAGCGCAGATGAACTACCAGCATAGGGTTTAGGGTCTAGGGTTTGGGGTTTTGGGTTTGGGGTACTACGGACCCAGACCCGGCCACCAATCTGTCATTGAAACACCCAGTCCCCAGACCCGATCCCAGATCACCGCCGGCAAAAGCAAGTCAGGGGATGCAATAATGCGGCCTTAACATTACGAGTGTTGTCAACGACACCATTGCGGGGCCCGTTATGCTTGGAGCCTTCAAGTACAGCAACCCATACATCATAGATCGGCCTATTGCTTCTAGATGGATATGTAGCCAGGAGTCAGGGTGCGTATCCAGCACTATAGACAGCATTGATGACCATAAGCCCTGAACCCGATACCTAAGCCGCTAGCCCTAATCACCTGGCCCTTCAGAAAGAGTTGATTCAAAAGCCAACGACCCGAGAAGTCCCTTTCGACGACGTTGTCACTGCCTAAAACGCCAATGAGCTTGAAGTGCTTGTAATACCCTAGGCTTCCCGGGGCCTTATTATTGGGTCCTTAAGGGGTCTGGGGCCCTAACTATCAGGTCCTTGGAAGCCTAGGGATACAGGGGTCGGAATTCTTGCCAATATTCTCCCTGGGGCTTCCTGATTATCTTTACACTACAACATACCGCAAAACCCTATTCTAAGTCGCACGGTCCCTATTGTTCGTAGGGTTTGGACCCAGAAACCCTAAGCTTTTAAACCCTAAACCCTAATATCTGCAGGCCAATAGTCTTAGGGATCATGATGGTTATTGGTTTAGACAAGAGTCGACTGTGAAGTTCAGGCTTTGGATGTAGGTTTCTGTGTAACTTTGGTGGTAAGCGTCTAGGGTGTGGGGTTGTGCAACAACTTCCTACGCGAGGGTCTTGCATGTGCTTGCATCTGTTTGCTCGGCGTCTGGTGCCGCGTTATTAGAGCGCGGTACCCTAGCGACGTGGGGGTCCGCGAAAACGTTCGAATGCCACCGGAGGAGGTGGCATATCTCCTCGATGAGACTGGCACAGAACTCAGAAATTTCAGAAAGGCGGACCAATGTCTCTGCGTAGGGTGGTGTGGTAGAGTTGTGCGAGGCCACCTACATGCCTGTTCTTTGTCTTTAGATCCTCTACTCGATGACCGGCTGCACTAATTTAATTACAGCAGGTGCTGCTCCATACCTCTGGATCTCCGCTGTGGCTGTTATGATTTAGGGTTTGTTACGACCATGAATACTATTATAACTAGTATGGTTCTTATCATAGTCATCATAACAAATATGTTCTTATTACCATTATGGCCCGCCTTGTGTGAAATGCTGATGTTCTATGTCGATGAGTGTCTGCATGCGCCCAGGCAGGACATTCCGGTCACTGAAACCCCCATCATACCAACAAACTCCGGCCACGGGAACGCAACGTGACCACCGTAACTGGGGTTACAACTACCCATAGGCTCCATAGTAGTTCCTTTTCGGGATTACCTGATAGAATCCTAAATGTAAACCTCAACAAGGAACTACTTCGGAGCCCACTGGTAAGTGTACCAGTTACCATAATTTATAACCCTACTTACTAAGCCTCACTAGGCCCCATGAGCCTTTAAGTACATTGATTTTTCCTTAGTTGATGGTGCTCTTGGCGTCTCTCGCACACTCCGAGCAGAGTTCCACTCAGAATGTTCGGAGGCAGAGTTTGGGGTTTATGCTTCAGGGTTTAGGGTTTAGGGATTAGGGTTTAGGGTTTAAGGTTTAAATTTAGGGTTTAGGGATTGGGCTTGTAGATTGTTGTTGGGTTTAGTTGGTTTTGGGGTTTTACGCTGCTGGTGTAGATGACATGGGCGTTCGAGTGTGTCCTGCCTGGTCTTGGCGGCGGCCACGATTATTCAAGCCCGAAGGCTCCCATGTGCACTTAAAGACGTGAAGGGGTTCCTATAATATAGGTTCTATACGAATATACCAGGACCCTCCAAGTGCCCTCAAATAGCGGTATATGGTCCCAAAGCAAGGGTATTTAGGGTCTAAAAGAGGGTAGATGGAGGGTCTAGGTAGGTTCTATACGAATATAGGTTCATGGAGCCTTCGGCATTCGGCGGCAGCCTTTTTTTTAAAGCATGTCGTGATGCTAGCGTGAACCCCAAACCTCCCGAGGACCTGCTGCCGCGAAGCCCTAACCTCATACCTCTAGTCTGTTTAGGGTTCGGTTTAGGGTTTGGGGTTTTCGGGTTTTGGGGTTGCCCCTAGTCTCCATCTTTAAGTGTAGTTTTGGGGTGGATTAGGGTCTAGGGTTTTCGGGGTCACTCGAGTCTCCATTGTAGTTTTGGGGTTCAGGGTTTAAGGTTTGGAGTTTAGGGGAGTGGTTCTTGGTGGCCTATATAGTCCATTGTAGTTTCTTCCTGGGGTTACATTATAGTACATTATAGGGTCGTCAATATAAAATGGGTTGTACCAAAACAAGGAATTACAATGGAGACTACATGTGCATCCAGGATTTTGCCGCAACTGTTCGGTTTCACGGCTTGCTGTGTCTGGGTGACTGTCACTCACAAACCCTAAACCCCAAACCCCTAAACCCGAAACCTTATAAACTCGAAGCCCTAAACCCTAAACCCTATAAACCCTAAGCCCTGTAAACTCTAAACCCTATATACCCTAAACCCTATAATCCCTATAAGCCCTGAGCCGAAGCCTGGGCCTGGAGTTAGTGCGACTTCCTGCTGGTTAAGGCTTTGGAGTTGGGTGTTGAAGGTTTATGGGCTTTAAGCCCCGAACTCTAAAGCCCTCTACCATGAACCCACGAGCCCTAAACCCCTAGACCTTAAAACTCGAAACCCCCTAAACCACCAAACCCCCCCAAGCTTCCTAAACCCGAAAGCCTTGTCAGAAACCGGGGATTCGTAGGAGTTCCCTGGGGGGCTGGGCCCCTGCAGTCGCAGCCAACGGCCCGGAGGGCAGGTACACGGAGATGCTCACAAATCCCTGGGTCTAGGGGTTTAGGGTTTAGAGTTTAGGGTTTAGGGGTTTAGGGTTTAGGGGTTTGCGCCGCTCTGACCCCCGGAGCAATAACTTGGGGTGTGTTGGTGTGGTCTCATTATTTCAGGAATAATCATCCCTGAGCTGTGAGGCTTTGCAGGGTTTTGTGTCTTCCTGAACCGAAGATAACCTTACAAGTGAGATTCAGGATTTAGGGGCTCAGCGTTTAGGGTTTTAGGGTCGAGGGTTTAGAGGGCTGAAGCATAATTCCGCCCGGTATTGTCGGTTTCGGCATTCTGGCTTTCTTGCTTTAGGTCGCCGTGCCATGTCTTTATGTAGCACGACCACGTTGTGTGGCTATAGTAGACGGGGGCTTTGTCAAGAGCTCAACCCCAGTTTCAGCGGAATTGTGAGCATCACTGGTCCCTACAGAGCGCAATCCCCTGACTTAAGCAAGATTCGAGCTATAGTCTATAATGAAGCTCAAGAGACATTCGATAGTATTCCTTCTTTAAAAGGGACATTGGCCTCTACGGGTCCGCTCCTGGTGTAGGTTGCAGCGCTCAAAACGGAAAACGAAGCCTGTCCTTCGTCAGGCAATTTCGCAATTTCGGCGAATCGCCTCTCAATGCTACGGGTTCCTTTAAGGGGAGGGGGGCCCTAAACCCTAAACCCTAAACCTTGGGGGGGTGGGGGGGGGCGCTCTGCTCCTGGAGGTTCTGCGAGACTCTGATGAAGAGCCCTGGATAGTTCAAACGCGCCGAAACCCAAGTTCCGGTCGAAGTGTTCCCCAGTAGTACCCTCTTGCCCTTTTTATTTGGGGGTCTCCTTATTAAAGCCGAATATTAGGAAAAAGGGTACCCTTATTAGGGGGTTACTGGGGAACCTGGGTGTTTAGCGTTCATGAAGGGTTTTTTTTGCACTGGAGCGGTGCAGAGACGGTCGACCTTCTTCCCCCTCGACTAGACGGGGCCCCAGGAACCCTAAGCCCCTAAAACCTTCCTCCCCTCGACTAGACGGGCCCAGGTGTTGAGAGGCACTCTCTTTGCAGTTCTGAGGTTCGTGTTTGTTGCACGATCAGAGGGCCCATGGACTGACCATCAAGTTTTGGGGCATAGGGCTTATAGGGTTTCGTGAGCACGTTAAACTAGGTACGGCCGAAATCCTGAACTAGTAGCATACAGTTGCAGCATGTGCATCTAGATGGAATCTGCACACATGTCGCTGATTCAACCCAAAACGCACCAAACCCTAAAGCCGTGTTCCTGTTGCTTTTTCGCTTCTGGTAGGCTCACTCTGTCAGCACATGTGGAATCACCTTCAGGTCTGCGTGCCGTCTGGGGCTCCATAAGGAATATGATAGGGCTTGATTAGTTGCGTAAAGTTTCTAAAAGTTAACGAGGCTTTTGTAGTGTTTTATGTTGATTCTACAAGGGTACCAGATCACAAGAGTTGCGAAGGCTCTATAAGAGTGCCACAAGGGATCTATAAGGGCACTTACGGGCACCATAGAGGTCCATGTGCCCTATGCCAGTCGGACCGTCCAGATATCCTTCAAGGAGCGTAAGTGCTTGACCGCTGGTACCTTCGGTATTCGGGTATGCATTGATGAGTGTGCATGGGCCTTGTGCATGTTCTGTGCCATGTCAAACTGAGAGGTCGCTCCGCGCGGGATGCAAAACCGATGCGTGCTGTCTGCAACACTTGCAGTACTGTTTTTGGGGTCAGGGTTGAGGGTTGTTGGTCGTGGCGGTCGTAGAGGCGGCAATTGGTTGTGCTAGTGGTAGTAGAGCACACTGGTGGCAGAAGCAGCAGTAGAAGCTCAACATTTACCGTCGCCACAGTGTCGCCATTGTCGTCTTCACAGAAGTACATAGTAGCACTTGCGGTGATAGTGGGCAGTGGCGACCTTGGGTGCGAAACCTGCAATGGACCAACTAATGTATTAACTACCAACTATAGCACCAGCACCCCGCCAACAACTACAGCGGCCACAGTCACATCAGAATCGCCCAAGCCACCATCGTCGCTGTCCTTAGCCTCATCACTGTTTCCCTAAGGGTCCAAAGGACCTAATAATTAGGTACTCGGCTTTAGGATAGTGGTTTTGCAGGTTAGGATTTCGGAGAGTATGTGAGTATTAGGTACTTGGACCCTTAGGGTTTCTTCATCGCGTAACCTGTTACAGCGGCAGCAACAATCACACCCTCAACACCGCCAACAACAGTAGCAGCAGCAACACCACCTCAACACTGCCACTGCCGACAAAAAACAAGACAACAACACCAACACTAACAATGCCAACATCAAGACTACGACGGCAACGGCGACGACAACGAACGTGGAGGAGGAGGAGGACGAGGAGGAACCAGAGGAGCAGGAGGAAGACGACGACTACTACTCGCACTGCGCTGCAGCTACTACGACGACGTTGACTGCAGAAGCAATGATAACGGCGTCCCTGCCGCCACCTTCAGTTGGACGAATTAAGAAGCCCTCGCCCAAACAACTTCATGATTCAAGGTGAAGCTACGAAGATTGAAGCCTTATAGCCAGAATCCTACAGCCTGAGCTCGAAACTCGGGCTGCAAGGTTTTTAGAATCCTATAGCCCCAGCCCTAGACCCTGAACCCCAACCAGGGTGCCTCTCTTAAAGCGAGCTCCAGAGTCCTTGAATGCGAAGGAAAAAGGGCGCTCAACGAAAGCACAAGAAGCACGACCCCTCATCTTGTCACCGCCACGCAGGCCTTCGTAGAGGGAACGCAGGAAGAAGACTTCAAGGTACGGCTGGGCGATTCGCTGGTTACTTCCCATAGGCTCCATAGTAGTTCCTTTTTCGGGGTTTAGATTTAGGCCCTAAACCCTAAACCCTAAAAAATATAAGGTAATCCCAAAAAGGAACTACTACGGAGCCGATGGGTAGGTTGACGGGTTTAGGGTACTAAGCCCGAGGCCGAAAAGCCTTGAAGCTCGAATCTACATGGCCTGATGTCCAGAAGCGCCCTGAAATCACTGAACCCCTTGGGTTTAGGGTTTAGGGTTTACCTTGGGTTTAGGGTTTAGGGGTTTAGGGTTTAGGGGTTTAGGGTTTAGGGTTTCGGGTCCTGAATTAGCCCCTTAACCCCTGAAGCCCTAAACCCACACCGGCCTGGGGGATCTCTTTTACAGCCGGTGTTCGGCCATTCTGGGGTTACTTAGGGTTGTGGCTGAGTTTGGGATTTAGGGCTTAAGGGCTTAGATTTGATTCTGATGGACTTTGGGGGCATTGGTGTCTAAGGGGTGTGGGGATGTAGACTTGCTGGGGTTTAGAGGATTTAGAGGTTCCTGCGTCGTGTCTCGATACTTTGCAGGAGCATGCCACGGTCTACCACCTTTCGTGCTTCGAGGTCATGAGAATCTTCTTAGATAGCCAACGGGAGAACTTTGAACTATTTGGCCTTATACATATGGTATATCAAAAAAGTTCAGGAGAGAGAGAACCAACTTGCTTTTCAAGTTTGGTTCCTGGGCTGCTTCAGACTGCTCGAATCCGGGAACGCACCGGCCCAATACCCCTTCATGAAGGAACATACGCCTTCTATGACGCCCGCATAAATGAAGCTATATTCCTGAAGTAACTCATCTAGCCAGACTCAGAATTCAAAACAGTGCGCTCTTGAAATGTTGAATAGTGATGGTTTTCCAGAGGCCCAATGACCCTAAACCCTAAAGCCACTTATTTGAGGGTAGTGGGCTCTCTGGGTTCTAAACCTCCCGATCTCCGACGACGCAGGAAGAGCTCGAGCGTGAGCAGGAGGAGAAGGAGGACATTTAGGGGTTTAGGGGTTTAGTAGTTTAGCGGTTTAGGGTGTAGGGTTGCTGTGAAATGTTGTTGTTGTTGTTCTTCTTCTTGTTCTTGTTGTTGTTCTTGTTGGTCTTGTTGTTCTTGTTGTTCTTCTTCTTGTTGTTTTCGGGCCCTGTCTGGGCCCCAAAACTATGTAGAATCATAGCTTTTTGTCTAGGTCTTGGGCCACTACTTTTACTTACTTTTGGGGTTAAGACTCCCGAAGTTTTCGAAGGGTCTGACTTGGGCAGGGGTGGCTGGGATCGGCGGCTCTTTGCAGACCCGATTCTGTCCCGTCCTTGCTCATTCGACACCCAAGGGGTTTAGGGTTTAGGGCCCACAACGCAGTGTCGGGCTTGCACTCTTGAAGCGTTAGCCCTAAACACAGTCAAAGGGGACTGGTTAGGGAGTTGTTGGTTGTGGTATTCATCAGAGAAACGCCACCTGTGTTTTCGAGTTTGTTTGTGCGCGTGTCGTTGATCGTGCTTAGTTGCACGCTCCCGTATACAGCCCCGCTGTGCTCTTGCACCTGATCGGTTCCGTGACTTTACATGGACGGACCTTTGTGCTCGGGAGTGTTTGCGGTAGCGCTGGGACCCCATAAGGCCTTGGGGTAGGATAGCCCATGGGTAGCCCCTAAACCCGAAATCCTAGAGCCTAAACCCTAAACCCTAAAAGCTTGCAGAAGGAGCGCAGCAAAGCGAAGAGCGGCGACCTTCCTGGTTGGGGGTGGCCTGGATGGCTTGCTGTCGGCTTTTTACCGGGAGCCTTAACGCTTGCTATAGGGGTTTAGGGTTTAGGGGGCCTTAATAATTAGAATCGGGCTTGGGGGTATAGTGTACTAGAACTTTAATAAGGAGCCCCCCCCAAAAAACCTGTCCTAATTATTAAGGCCGCTACAGTACCTTAGAATGGAGTGTTGGGGCATCAAGTCGCAGAATATAGTGGGGATATCATAACCGCTTTTGCAGACCTCTGATGCTGGCCCCTCAACCCTAAAGCCTAAAGCCCTAAACCTTAAAGCCCTAAACCCTAAACCCTTTTATAAAGTTGTCGAGTTTTAGTGTTTAGGCGGTTGGGTGGGTTTGGAGCTGAGGCACTTCAGATTGGAACTTGGGGATCTGGACTTGAGAGCCTTAGGGCAAGGGTTTAGGGTTTAGGGTATAGGGTTTATGGTTTAGGGGTTAGGGTTCAGGGCTTCAGGATATCGGGTTTAATTACGGCTTATCGTCTCCATTGTAGTTCATGTTTTGGGGTTATAACGAATTCTATACTGAGGGTGCTATGAGGTAACTCTGAAAGTGGAACTACGTCATGGGGACTACAATGTAAGTTTGCGCATGGGCTCAAGAGAGCATGTACCGATTTACTGTATAAGTGCGTCGGATTGCATGCATGCCGGGGTTGTTCCAAAGAGCGCTCCCCTGAGCAGTTTTGTGATACTGTTGATGATATAAATTTGCACGACCCTAAGGACCCTGAACTATAGTTCGCCAAGCTTCAATCATGCTGACAGTATCCGGACCAGCAAGTAGAAGAACGCCACCCACCACCCCGCTTCCCAGTTGTATGTTAGAAATCATGACTGTGTTCAACATCGTTCCATCCGCGAATCTTCTTCTTGTCAAGAGCTACCCCTAAACCCGAAATCTCGAAATCAGAGCAGCACCAAAACCCCTGTTTTGAAGTCGTAAAGGGACCAAGAGGTACCATACGGGCCTAACTAGTGGACGAGTTTTCCAACCTGGCTTTGCAGCCTCAATCGTTCGTCGAGGGCAGTTCGCAAGTCTTTTGCACACAGAGCACTGTAGGTGCTACCCAGCACAAAGCTAAACCCTAAACCCTATAAACCCCATAAATCCTATAAACCTTAAACCCCAAACCTTACAAACCCTATAAGCCCTATAAAACCCTCTAAACTATAAACCTTAAACCCTAAACCCTGTAAATCCTAGAAACCCTATAAGCCCTAGGATCCCTCTAATCCCTATAATCCCTATAAACCTTAAACCCTACACCTTATAAACCTTAGAAGCCCTATAAACCCAACAAATCCATAATCCCTACAAGCCTTAAACCTTAAACCCTATAAACCCTAAACCCTCAACCCTATAAACCCTAAACCCTGAAGCCCCAAGCTCCGAAGCAAAGGTCTTGGGCAGGGGAAGGTGCCCCAAAGCCCAGGCGCCTCCTGTCAGGGTAATACGCTACTTGGAGGTTCATGGGTAGTTATAAGTGGGGCTTATGGGGTTCCTTTGAAAGGGTTCCCTTTGAAGGGTTCTATAGTAATAGGGTCTTTTGAGGCTTTAGGGTTCGGGGGTAGTTATAAGAGGAGTTATAAGTAGGGTAACTAAAGTCATAGCCCATGTTAGGGACTTATAACCCCACGTATATCTACCCATGAACCTCCAAGTAAGGGTCCAAAGGGCCCGGTCCAAAGGGCCCCAAAATTAGGTACTTAGGTCTCGCATAATAATGTAGGTTACCAGTTGGGAGAGTATATGACGACTAGGTGCTTGGACCCTTAGGGTATACGTTGCTCAGGGTTTAGGGTTTAGGGCTTGCAGGGTTTAGGGTCTAGGGTTTAGGGTTTAGGATTTAATTAGGGTTTAGGGCATAGGGCAGCTCAAGTGGTGGCAACTTTTCTGTTCTCGTAGAAGAGTCCAGTGGTTCTTGACGGCACGGATCCGAGAGCCGAAAGGAAGTCGTCGACTCGCTCACCGAGACGAAAACATGTCGAGGCATGGGGAAACCCTGAGGAACCCTATGGAGCACCCTCGGGCTTAGGGTTTAGGGTTTAGGGTTTAGGGTTTAGGGCGAAGAAACCCCCAATACGGGACCCTTCAAGACATGGTGCCAAACTCGTGCATGTCCTGCAATTCTTGCACCGAGAGTTGCCGGCAGCTGCGGCGGAGGAAGTCCCTGAGCTCGCCTGAGGTTTAGGGTTTAGGGCCTAAGTTTAGGGATGCTTTATAGGGTTTAGGGATACTTTATAGGGGTTTAGGGTATAGGGTTTAGGCGCCTCCGAGTTCCTCCCGGCATTTTGCCTCCCCGACTCCCGTCTACAAGTCTCCCCAAAGCCTATACTAGGTTCCCCAGTAGTACCCTTTTGCCCTTTGTATTTGGGGGTCTCCTTATTAAAGCCGAATATTAGGAAAAAGGGCACCCTTATTATTAGGGGGTTACTGGGGAACCTAGTATAAACTCTACATCCCTAAACCGACAAAGGAAAACATTTACGGTGCGCCCGGTGTAGAAGGCTTCTAGGTGTTGAAGAGTTTAGTTTAGGGCTTATAGAATTTAGGATTGGGAGTGGGTTTAGGGTTTAGTCTCTGTCTCGGGTTCTGGCCTGTTAGTTGAAATGGCAATGACAGAGCCGTAATACAACCCTGAAGCCTAAACCTTCATTCCCCGTGTGTTGCATAGAAGTGCCTTGAAGGACAACGGTCTGGGAAATCAAACTTCAATTCCAGAGCGCTTGAAGTAGGCCCTAAGGAAGCGGGGTCTGACATAAGGGCCTTAATAATTTTCTTTACTATTGTGGGTGTTCCTTATTACATGATCATAGTATAATATACCCCCCAAACCCTATTCTAAAAATTAAGGCCC
>CAJNJA010074931.1:0-21693 GCA_905231915.1 Symbiodinium necroappetens
CACTAGCCCTTGTTGAGCCGGCGGCAAAAAGGTGAGTCGCCGCCACGCCTCGACCTGTCTGAGGTAAGATCTCGCGGACGACCCCACTTCCTCGTCATCGCCGCCACTGAACACAGGCACTGACAACTTTTCGGAAGGCCGTGGATTGCCCCCCTTCGCCGCTCCGTTGTCAGAACCTCCACTGCCAAGATTGCTCCCAGACTCGAAGTGCTTCCATCCACTCCACACCGGAGCGGTGTAGGGTGCTACATCTCCCCACTGACCATGACGATGAACTTCGGGATAATCGTGCCAGGCGGGTCCCTTAGCTCTTCCATCTGCCCAGGGATCTTGCCAAACTCCTTCGTAATCATCGCGTTCTCGGAGAAGACCTCGGCCTCCGCGTGCTGGCCTGTTGCCGTAGGCGAAGAAATCATCGCCATCATGGCCGTGGTTCCAAGACTCCCCACGTCGCGCCGAGACATCAGTGCTGGAGCCGTCCCATGTCGTAGCCCAACTGGAGCGTCGACCTTGCTCGTCGCCGCGGCGGGGTCTATTCCAGTCCCAGTCGTCCCAACCGGTTCTGGAGTCCCACCACGTACCCCCATATGATTGGTCACCCCAATCATGCTCTTCTTCAAGGTTGCTGTGTCTCTCACCACCTTCGGACACTTCCCGCTCTGAGGTGGCCGGTTCTGCGTCACCAGAGGCTGCAGGCAGCGGGTTGCCGGCAGTTTGCGGGCCACTAGACATTGCGGCAGCAAGGATTACAGACCTACTGGAGCACTCCTGGCTCCGCTACCAATTTGAAACTACGGGGCAACTACAGAAAAACACTGGAAAGCCCGCCTCGAAGAGGCGCGCACGTTTTGCTTGGACCACTTGCCTTCGGTGTTCGACCTGTCAGTATGCAGGAGATGGGTTCCCAGGTGAAGGCCCTTTTCTGAAAACGGTATCAGGATAAACAACAGCTTGCGACTCCTCACCATGCAATCGAAAACTAACACAGGGCTTCACACTAAACCCTAAACCCCTAAACCCCTAAACCCAACCCTGGACCCTAAACCCTAAATCCCTAAACCCCTAAACCCAAGCCTGGACCCTGCTATCAGGCCAGCTTAGAGAGGAGCTCAACGAGATGAGGCCTTTGGGCCGATTGTGATTTTGGTGTGTAGGGCTTTAGGGCTTTAGGGGTTTAGGGGTTTAGGGGTTTAGGGGTTTGGGGGTTTGGGGGTTTAGGGGTTTAGGGGTTTAGGGGTTTGGGGGTTTAGTGTCTGGGTTTCAGGGTTAGGGATTTAGGGGTTTAGGGGTTTAGGGTTTAGGGGTTTAGTGTCTAGGTTTCAGGGTTTAGGGTTTAGGGTTTGGTTACGGTTTGGTTCTCAGGAACCTGGTGAGGAGGGCCTAGGGATCAGGGTGGGTGTTTTTGTCTGAAGCTTCGAATCGTAGGCTCACAATGTGCTAACAACATGACCCTCGCCCTCAAAGGACTCATATTTTAAGCCTCTTGACCCTGAAGACCCTATTTTTATAAGGCTTTTGGGCTATTTTGAAGCTAAGGGTGAAGGACCCCGACATGCCTAGACCCTAGAATGTAATACCTTTTGTGTATGACCTGTGCTACGGTTACTTAACGTCCAATAAGAAAGAAGCTGACCAAGACACGACACTACGTTTGGTATAACCCAACTAGGATCCTGCCTGTGGCACACATGACTCTGTGTAATACCTACTTACTTAGTCTTCCCACTTTCCAGGTAAGTAGAGCTTGGAGTTTTTTCAAACCCGAAACCTTAAACCCTAAACCTTAAAGTAGGGCTTGGAGTTCTTTTCAATCCCTAAACCTTAAACCCTAAGCCCTGCATGGTCTTTGGGTGAACGGCGTCGGCTCCTGGGTTTGAGGGTTTGGGCTTGACTGTGGGCCAACCCTATGTGTCGCTTTAGGCGGGGGTTTAGGGTGTAGGGGGGTGTAGGGCTTTAAGGTTTAAGGTGTAGGGTTTAGAGCCAGTTTGGGGATGCTTGAGGCTTTTGGGACCAAACCATACTAGGGGTGATGATATAAATCCTGCATTACCCATAATAAGGAATATACCAGAATTCCCACAGTTTAGGGTCCTGAAGGCAATGCAGGATTTATATCATCAACAGTAGGAGCTTCGGATGAGGGCTCATGCTCACTTTTCGCGCCTTAGGGTTTTAGGGTTTAGGGTCTTGGGCTTTAGGGTCTAGGGGAAATTAGGGTTTCGGGCCTAAGTTAGGAATTAGGGGTTTCAGGTTCCGGCATTTTTGCCAGGGATTTCACTTCGTATCCGCAAATCCCGAGAACTCTCTAGCAGCCCAACACTTAGATAGCCAATGGGAGAACTTTAAACCTTTTTGGCCTTATATATTATGTCTATCCTAAAAGGTTTGAACTTTTTTGGGCCTGGTTGTTGAAGAAGAGAGAACAAGCCCTCATGTCGAAGACACAAACGCTGCCTTGAGAAGATCTGTCTTGAATGTCCTCTTGGCCCCTACCCAGAGAACCCACTACCCCTTAATTAAGGAATATACCTTAAATCATAATATCAAGGCCCCTATATTTTAAGGCATCTTCCTTAATGAAGGGGTATTGGGTTCCCTGAGTTATATATCGCACAGGCAAGATGCCGCCGGTAAATTCCGGGCGGCTGAGGACAATGCAGATGCCTTGCGGTCGGAGGCCCCGTGGTGTGGGTTGACCTTTAGGGTTTAGGAATTGGGTCTAGGCTTTACTTCGGAGTTTAAAGTTTAGGGTTACTAAGTTACGAAAAGAGCTGCTAGAGTCTGTTACGATAAAGCTCCCTATGAGGCTTTCTATACGGGTTAGGCCTGAGGGTTTAGACGAATTTTGGGCTTCGGTTTCAGTGATTGCTTGAGTAGTTGACTCGGTTTCTTTGCAAATGCATGCGGGGTGAGATGTGTTCAGGATTGCTTCTGATTTCCTGTGCTCTCGAAAGCCCCGAGGATCCTTAAATCCGTGCAGGAGCCGGGATGCTTCGTATTGTTCCTGAGTGTTTCCTGGACATGTCCGTAGTCTTTAGACGGCCAACACCTGAGTCTACTCATGAAGTCGTTTCTACTAGGCACCAACGCCTTAAATCCTGAGCCCAAAAACTCCTCCACCTTCAGCTGCGAACCTCCCGAGCCTGAATCCACTGTTTCCCAAAGTCATTTGATTAAGCAATGATGCTTGAGAAGCATGTGTAACGGGAAGCTTAAACCTATAAACCCCATACAAGCCCTGTGACAATTAAAGCCTTAGAAACTCCCTCACAAACTTATGCGGGATAGTGGAGTGTAAGGATTAGGGAGCTCTGGCACCTCAAAATCCTGAGCCACAAAGGCCAACCAACCTCAATTCCTTCGGGTCCTTAGCTCTATTTGGGGGCTAGGTTGAATCATGGCAGAAGCAGTAGCTCTAAACCCTAGGCCCTAAACCCTAAACCCTCTAAACCCTATGAACTCTATAAACCCTATAAACCCTATAATCCCTATAAGCCCTAAGCCCTAAACCCTAAACCAGAAGCAGTAGCCACATCCGGAATAGCCACACTGGGGAACCCCAAACCTGAACCCTAAAAGCACGAATCGCAATCATGGCAGCCCTGGGTTTAGGGTTTAGGGTTTTGGGTCTTAGGGTTTAGGGTCTTAGGGTCTTAGAGTCTTAGGGTTTTGGGTCTTAGGGTTTAGGGTCTTAGGGTTCAGGGTCTTAGGGTAACACTGTGCCTCAACGCCGTGCTGCCAGGTGGCGAGCCGCACTTGCCTCAGCACCGGGGCATGTAAGGTAATCCCAAAACGGAACTACTTAGGGGCCTATGGGTATATAGTACCCAGAGATTCAATTATCCCTTCAGTCAAGTTCCTGCCGAAAAAAAGGGAGTGATCCGTAGGTGTAGGAAAATGATTAAGACACCCTGAGCCGATAACCCCAATCTATTAGGATTCACAACAAGAAATTTGGTAAAGCCCCCGAGGTGTCTTAAGTCATGTTCCTATCTTAGTTACCGGACTAATGAGTCTCTTGGGTAGATAGGTATGTGGGTGTCTGCTAAGGTTGTGTCTCTGCATTTGAGCCAGCGCACAGCCCAAGTTACAACTAAGATGTCTGGTTTGCAACCTTCTGCATTTGCATGCATATATATATATACACACACACATATATATATGTATATATATATTAATATATATATATATATGTGTGTTTGTGTGTGTTTCTCCCCTGTGTGGGGTGGTAGACAGGTAGGTCTGTAGCTTTTAGGGCTCCGCTACCCTAAACCCTAAACCCTAGACCCTAGTTAGACCCTAAACCCTAAGCCCGAAGCCCTAAACCCTAAACCCGAAGCCCTAAACCCTAGAGCCTAAACCCGAAACCCTAAAGCTTCTGTTCTATATGGGCCATCCTAGTCTCAGGAGCATCATAATTCCTTCGTAGCTGAGTAGGTAACCTTTAACCTTTTTGGGCTTATATAATCCTAGCATAATTCAAAGGTTAACCTTTTTTGGGCTAGGGTACTCGGCCCCTAAGATTAAGGACAAAGTGATGGCTGCGCACTTTGTGGAGATAACCTGCCTCGAGTGCTCTTCAGACCAGGCTCAGCCGTGTGAGACCGAGTCACCATGCGACTACGGTGACTACGGGCTCACCTGCAAACTTCACCACACGGCCCAAATTTGGTGCTGCATCTTCCTCGACATGACACACCTGCCTGATGCCAGGATGGATGAGGATGCCGACCAGGATCTGAAGTATAGACTTCAGGAGCAGCAGCGCGAGAATACCCGACACGTCGGGTCGCACCCCAATATTCTCCACGAACTCACCATGCACGTGTGCTTGCGGCCCACACCTGATACTGAACATTTGTGCAGCTGGGCGACCTTGGGCCAGTTCTTGCACCCCTTGGTTTGGCAAGGCTGCCACTTTCGAAGTGGGCAGAGAGATCCGGATCCCAAAAATGTGCCGCTGGAACTGCTTGATCTGGATCGCGATGGTCAGGTGGATAGGCACCACGGCGGGAGGTTTATCCAAATTGTGTGTCCCTTGCTGCTTCGGGTGCCGAGGGTACTTGAAACGATAACGATGTTGGGTTCCAGGCGTAGGGCGGCTGTTGAATCTAGGCCCCTTGGTTTCTGGGTTGAGGATTGCGCTGCACGCCAACTGTGTTTTGCGGGCATAGTGACAATCGTACAGTTGCCTAAACCCTAGACCCTAAACCCTAAAGCCTAAACTCGAAACCCTAAACCCTAAGCCCCAAACCCTAAAACGCCTAAAGACTCATACCCTGAAGCTTGTGGGCCCAAAGACCCCACCAGATAAGGCTTTTGGGCGATTTTGAGCCCTAAGGGTAGGGTTTTGTACCTTAACCCCAGATATCCTACCTTTTTAAGGACTTATATAAAGAAACCATAATAAGGAACCCTGAAAAGGTAGGTTTGGGATGTCAAACCCTAAACCCGAAGCCCTAAACCCTAACCCCTAAACCCACAAGACCTAAACCTAAACCCTAAACCGCCTATTAAAAAAACCATAACAAGGAACCCGAAAAAAGGTAGGCTTGGGATGTCGGGGCTTCAGGGTTTCCACAAGTTTTCAGGCGATGGCAGGGGCATTAGCCCTTACCCTCAAAGGACCCCAAGGGTTCTATGGGGTTCTAAGGGTCCCTTTAAAGGGTACTATTGGGTTTAGGGTTTTGGGTTCTAACCTTTCCCTCAAAGGACTCATACTTTAAGGCTTTTGGGCCCAGAGACGCTATTATAGAAGGCTTTTGGGCTATTTTGATGCTAAGGGTGGGCTTGCGGTCCCCGTCGCTAGGTTGGTACCCTGAGCAGGGTTGAGGGTTCACGGTTTAGGGTTCAGGGTTTAGGGCCTAGGGTTTAGGGTGTAGGGCTTAGGGTTCAGGGTTTGTGTAGGGTTTAGGGTGTAGGGCTTAGGGTTTAGGGTTTAGGGATGTTTAGGCTTTAGGGATGTTTAGCGCTTTAGGGCTTTGGGTTTAGGTTTGTTTACGGCTTTGGGGGCGAACCCTTTTTCTTAAACCCTCCCTAAGTAGTTCCTTTTTGGGATTACCTTGAAGGATTCGAAATATAAACCATAGAAAGGAACTACTTCTGGGCCTATGATCTTGGCAGAAGGTTGGTGGCTCTCGGAATTCTGATGCAAATTGACTGCTACTATAGGAAGCCTAAGCAACTACCAATTAGTATTCCTTAGGGTTCCTTTTTGTGAATTTTTTTAAAGTTCCTTATTGCGAATTATACTCTAATTATGTACTCCAGAACCCTATTCTAATTAATTCAGGGCCCTACATGAATAAACCCGGAGTACGAACGCTCTCCCCAAAGCCAGACCTCCTACCCGGTCCTACCCTGTACGTGAACTGCACAGCTCTGCGCTACCCCAAGCCGTAAGTTACACTTTCTTATACCTTTAAGGACCCAATGAACCCTAAAAGGGTTTAAGGTTCAAATACATATAGGATTTCATAGTATATGGGCATAGGGCCCCTGCTTTTAAGGGTCATTTGGTCCCTAAGGTAAGAACTCTTCAAAGACAAGCACTCTTGACTTAAACACCACTACTTGTCACATCTTAACTTAAAGTTTTAAAGCGCCAAAACTTGTTCTGAGCACCCTGCAACCCTACAAAAACTTCGAGCAACCTATGCAAGCAAGAGTTGATGGAATGTATTCTTGCGTACTCGACCCCAAAACCCTATTTCAGCTGATTAATCATGAAGGCCCCGTAATAAAGCCACATAATAGCCTTCAAATTTCTCTAAAACTCTAAAAGAATTTCCAAGCAAGAGCCCTTCGAGGCAACTCCTACTCCAATTGCAAAAAATTACAAAGGCCCCTAGTTATACTATCCCTCATACCTTCAAAAGACCCCTTTGCAGGAGCCCCGACCCTAAATTTCAAGGCCACTGTATTTAGGGGACACCCGTAGGCTCCTAAGTAGTTCCTTTATGTGGTTTATATTTAGAATCCTACAAGGTAATCCCCCCAAAACATGGAACTACTAAGGAGCCTATGGTATAGGGTGTAAGTGTAGGGTGCCCAAACCCTAAACCCCTAAACCCCTACACTCCTAAACCCTTAAACCCCTAAACCCTAAACCCTAAACCCCTAAACCCCTAAACTCCTAAACCCTTAAACCCCTAAACCCTAAACCCTAAACCCCCCCTTGTACTTACTCTTCCGTGGCCTCCTTCAGCGAGGTTTTGCCTCGCTACCCGAGCCACGCCCTCGGCGTTTTTTGGTAGGGTCCCTAAACCCTAAACCCCTTTAAGGAACCCTATAGATCCCTTTAAGGAACCCTATAGATCCCTTTAAGGAACCCTTAAACCAATACCCAAGGCTCCAAGGACTTATATTTTGAAGCCTTTGGGCCCAAAGACCCTACTAAAAAAAGGCTTTTGGGCGATTTTGAGCCTTAGGGGTAGGGTTTTGTACCTTAACCCCAAAGATCCTCCCTTTTAAAGGACTTATATATAAAGAAGCCATAAGAAGGAACCCTACAAAGGTAGGTTCTTTGGGGTCCAGGTAGGGTTTAGGGCTCAGGGGATGAGTGTCGCTCTGGGTTTGGGGTTCAGCGTTTGTAGGGTTAGGGTCGCTCTAGGTTCTTGGGTTCAGGGGAACTAGGACCCAGAGTAGGCCCTTATTCCCTTTTTTAGGGTTCAGGTTCCCTTATAAAGTCCTTTAAACCAAAAAGGGCACCCTTTTTGTTCCTAGGTTTCTCTTGGGTTCAGGGGAAAGTAAAGGGTTCGGGTTTAAACTCATGGCGTGGAGGGTTTGAGGTTTCAGGGTTTGGGGATTTTAACCCTAAGGCTCAAAATAGCCCAAAAGCCTTATATAGTATGGTCTTTGGGCCCAAAAGCCTTAAAATACGGTTGATGGTAGAAATCCTGCAATACCCATAATAAGAAATATACCATAATTCCCCTTAAGGTAATGCAGGATTTATATCATCAACAGTATGAGTCCTTAGAGCCTTAGGGTAAGGCCTTGAGATGGAAGGTGCAGCGCTTCAGGACTTTGGCTTTGCGGGCTTGGGGTTCGGAGTTTCGGGTTTAGGCTTTAGAGTTTAGGGCTCAGGGTTTAGGGTTAGGGGTTGGAAGTTTAAGCTTTTCGAGTTGGGAGTTCAGGGGTTGAGGCTTCGGGGATGAGGCGGTTGCAACATGTAATATAAAAGACTAAATAATTACCAAGATTATTTTTTTGGGGGGGTTCCCTGTTATAGATGTATAGAATAATGGGCCAAAAGAAAACACCTTGTTCTAATTATAGAGGCCCTTAATTACATGTAGATGACGGTTTTGGGGCGGTTCAAGTTCCCCCGGTATCGGGTTGCAGGTCCTTCATGCCATCTTTCCGAGTGTGTTTTTTTTTCTGATCGGCTTTAGGCCACCTTTGTTTCGATCCGCCCTGAACCCTACATCCCGAGATCCTACACTTTAAAAACCCTAAAAAGCCCATAGTAGTTGAAGACTTAGATCGCAATGGAGTGTCGCTTTAATTAATGCAGACTTTTGCCTAGCAGAGCGCCTCAACCCTAAATGCGGCTTTCATGAAATTCTGAACTAGGCGAATCTGCACACGTACTGTTGATGATAGGCATCCTGCAAAACCTTAAGGACCCTAAACCATGGGAATTATGGCGTATATTCCCTATACTGGGCAATGCAGAGTTTTTATATCATCAACCGTATCAGGGCTTGGGCTTCAGGTTTCGGATTTTGGGGCGTAGAGTCCCTGCTTGCCGGTTTGCGAAAAAATGTGGTACCTCGTCTAACTTAGTAGCGCAGTGAAGATCCTTTAGGGTTTAGGGTATCTAGGCTTTGCGGCGGGTCTTTCATTTTCTCAAACTTTGTCGCTTGTGCTACACACTCGTTGTGCTGCTTTGTCCTTGAAGGCTCATGAAGCGTCATAGCCAGGCTGCAAAGAGGCTTGCGTCTCCCAGTACTTAGGGGCCTATGATTATACCCGCGAACTTGCAAAACAAACGCACAGCCGTTTCGTGCTGCGTTTCTGTTCAAGAAGCGTTGAATTTCGAAGTAACATGGAAAAGTCCAGTAAAGTGAACCAGGGGAGGGTCCGGCGCCCAAATTCTAGTGTTTCGATGTTCCGTCCATCGATCGCCTCATGCCGTAAGACTGCATGGATCATGAGACTGCATGAAACATGCAAGGTGAGAAACTTCTCATGTCTTAGTCGAGCAATGTCCGTTTCCCGACTGTTTCTAGGATTCGCCATACTGTCCTGGACATCTTGGATTGCCGCGGATTTATTTATTTCAGGCTTTCCAGGGAGTCGTCCAAGTCGGTTGTGTCGGGAACATGTCTGGCGGCTGTCCTGCAGAAGACGAATGTTTGTGCCTGGCTACAAATCTGCAGACTCCATCAACAATAGGCCCATTCGTGCAGAGTCACCAGATAGTCAGTTGGTTCGTTTTGGGCTGTGCACCAGCAACCAACAAGATGTGCCGATGGATTCACGAACAGTTATGGCAATCTCAGCAGGCGGAGACCGCACATGTGCATTGAGATCTGATGGTCAATCGGTCTGCTTCGGACGGAATCACTTTGGACCGTGTGATGTGCCGACGGATTTGAGAGCAGTTGTGGCAGTCTCAGCAGGCCAGTGGCACACTTGTGCAGTGAGATCAGATGGTCATTTGGTCTGCTTTGGATGCAACACCGACGGACAATGCGATGTGCCGACAGATTTGGGAGCAGTTGTGGCAGTCTCAGCAGGCTGCGATCACACGTGTGCAGTGAGATCAGATGGTCAGTTGGTCTGCTTTGGAAATAACAATTGGGGACAATGTTTTGTGCCGGCGGATTTGGGAGCAGTTGTGGCAGTCTCAGCAGGGGCCGGTCACACGTGTGCAGTGAGAGCAGATGGTCGATTGGTCTGCTTTGGAGAGAACGGATCCGGACAATGCGATGTGCCGACAGATTTGGGAGCAGTTGTGGCAGTCTCAGCAGGCTGCGATCACACGTGTGCAGTGAGATCAGATGGTCAGTTGGTCTGCTTTGGAAATAACAATTGGGGACAATGTTTTGTGCCGACGGATTTGGGCGCAGTTCTGGCAGTCTCAGCAGGCGAGTATCACACGTGTGCAGTGAGAGCAGATGGTCAATTGGTCTGCTTTGGAGACAACGGCTCCGGACAATGCGATGTGCCGACGGATTTGGGAACAGTTCTGGCAGTCTCAGCAGGCAGCATGCACACGTGTGCAGTGAAATCAGACAGTCAATTGGTCTGCTTCGGACATAACCGGTGGGGACAATGCGATGTGCCGACCGGTTTGGAAGCAGTTTTGGCAGAGCAGGCGACTACCACACATGTGCAGTGAGAGCAGATCCCCTTTTGCATTTTCCAGTCTCCCTATGAAAGCCGAATAGCAGGGAAGAGTGTCCCCTTAGTATCAAGGGCCTACTGGAGAACTTCCTTTAGGTGCCAACAAGGTGAGTCACTTGTCCTCCTTCGCCCCACCCCCCTGGATGCTTCAAGCATTGCCGGCCCCTGAACTTGAACCCAAACCCAAGAAGCTCGCTGTATCTTCAAAAAGCCCTTGAAGATTGCGCCCTAAGGTCCAAAACCCTGAGCAACGGTTGATAATAGAAATCCTGCAATACCCATAATCAGGAATACACCATCATCCCCACAGTTTAGGGTCCTGAAGCTAATGCAGGGTTTATATCATCAGCAAAAGCACTGCGAAACCTTTACTCTAAGGGTCCAAGTACTTCATAATCATCTACTCTCCCGAATGTTAACCTAGATAACTACTATCCGCAACCAAAGTACCCTATTATTGGGTCCTTTTGACCCTGAGGGTTAAGGCACATGCCGTACACCTGAAGCCCTGCACCCGTCGAAACCCTGCAAAGCCACGATGTAACCCTGCACAGCCCTACAATGAGCCAAAAAAAGCCTTTTCAGCTCAGAATTGCAAGCAGCTTTGGGCAACCCTACAGGAAAAGACTGAACCCCAAATCCTAAACCCTAAACCCTACAGAAGAAGACGTTTGAAACGAGCAGCTGTTTTCTAGGCCTCTAACGAATCCTCCGAACGCCTGAGGAGTATTCCTGAATTAAGGGGCTACCGGGAGCCCTAAACCCCTAAAACCTAAACCCCTAAACCCCTAAACCCTAAACCCCTAAAGCCTTCACCCCTAAAACCCTAAATCCCTAAACCCCTAAACCCCTAAACCCCTAAACCCTACACCCCTAAAACCCTAAATCCCTAAACCCCTAAACCCCAAAGCCCCTAAACCCCAAAGCCTCTGGGCAGTTACCAAGCAGAGCTTCAGCCGGTGAAGCGTCAGCTCCAGGCCAATTCAAGTGGGAGAAGGGCTCCTTGAACTTAGGGTTTCCGGTGTAGGAGCTTAAGGTTTAGGGTGTAGGGTTTAGTTAGGGTTTAGGGCCCTTCAAGTGGGAGAAGGGCTCCTTGAACTTAGGGTGTCGGGTGCCCTTTAACTTTTGGGTTCCCTTTTAAGTAGGAGAAGGGCTCATTGGGCTTGGGGTTTAGGGTTTTGGGTTCCCTTTGAAGTGTGAGAAAAGGGCTCCTTGAACTTTCCCTTTTTCCCTTGAAGTGGCGGAAATGGCTCCTTGGGCTGAGGGTTTAGGGTTCAGTACCAATACCATTTTGGGGGTTCCTTCTCATCATTTTTGTATAGTGGCCCTCAAACCCTATTCTAGTTATGAAGGCCCCGAAATTACGGCAGGGACTGATCACGATCAAGCAGCTGCCTTTTTGTCGACTCAGCGGGCCGTTCGGTTGAGATCCTGCATTGCCCCGAAATAGAAATAAGGAATATACCATAATGCCCATAGTTTAGGGTCCTTACCCTTACCCTCAAAGGACGCAGCTTTTAAGGCTTTTGGGCCCAAAGACCCTGTTATCAAAGGCTTTCGGGCTATTTTGATGCTAAGGGTTAAGGTAATGCAGGATTTATATCATCAACAGTATAGACAGCTCAGGTACCAGTTGCACAAGGAGTCGGCACTCCCTCCGCCTGGGATTTGTGCTCGAGCAAACGTCAATTCTCTTCATTCGCGTTCGAGAGTCTGCACGAGCTCCATAAGGGTTTAGGGTTTAGGGGTCAGGGTTTTGGGTTCCCATGAGCTCCACTACCCCACAAGCGAGCAATACATCGTAATTGATTCACAACAAGAAGCATTATGCGGTCAGAGGTATGTTCCTTCAATGTAATGGGGTCGCTGTGTTGGAGTTTCCAGATCCTCAGGGTTTGGGGTTATTAAATATTTGATGCATGTTAGTCTTGGTCATAGAGACCATATAGAATCAGCTCTGGCTCTAACGCCCTACCCTTACCCTCAAAGGACTCACATTTTAAGGCGGTTGGGCCCAAAGACCCTATTATGCAAGGCCTGTGGGCTATTTTGATGCTAAGGGCAACCCTAAAACCCTAAACCTTAAAACCCCAAACCCCAAAACCCTAAAACCCTATAAAGCCATATGAACCTAGAGCTCTCCCTCGTCTCAAAGGCAGAGAGGGCAGCAGAAGGGCTTCGGAAGGAGAGGTTCCCCGACATACAGTTGATGATATAAATCCTGCATTGCCCATAATTAGGACTACACCATAATTCCCAAAGTTTAGGGTCTTAAGGTAATGCAGGGTCAATATTATCAACAGTAGCTTGTGCTATAGAATTATAATGAATTTTTAAGGCCCCTAGAGTAATTAAAGCCTGTACTCTATAACTTATATAACCCGTCACAAAACCTTGTAGAGACACCCCACTCTAAACTATTGAGGCCCCTGTACTACGGCATTTGAGGTTTCTAGTTCTACTGTACGAGTTGGGGTGTTGGATTTAGGGCTGCAGGGCTTCAAGCGTTAAGGCTTTCGAGTTTGGCGTTTAGACTGCAGAGTTACGAACATCCGACATGAGAAGTCCTGGGTAAGCAGGTGGGGGGTTGGAGTTTCTAGTCTGTTAAGTTTTATATAGGGGATTACCTGCACACATGATGAGCACAATACGATATTGAAATCTTGGTACTGCCTCCCCTAAACCCTAAACCCCTAAACCCTTAAACCGTGACACGGAGCAACCCTGTGACGCCCGCTTTCACAGAGCTTGTGCCGGTTTCGAGTCGTGGGTTCCTCCAGGGGTTTCGTTACCCTTTTTCCTCAAAGGGGTAACGCTCAAGGTCTAGTTTAGTAGGGTCTAGGGGTTTAGGGTTTAGGGGTTAGGGGTTTAGGGGTTTAGGGGTTTAGGGTTTAGGGGTTTAGGGTTTAGGGTTTAGGGGTTAGGTAGCCCATCTGGAGCAGCAGCGCTTCCGCTGTCCCATACTCTTGCTAGAGCTGGTACTCTAAACCCAGGACCCTGAAACCTCAAGCCTTAAGCTTTGTACCCTACAACGGTCAAGACCAAACCCTGCCTTGTTTAGGGTCGTCTGTTTTAGGGCTTTAGGGTTTTAGGCTTTATAAACCCTAGAGGACTATACAGCCAGAACCCTAGCTCTAGCCTTGAATCTCAGAACATCTCATAGGGTTTAGGGTTGTAGGTTTTAGTTACAACCCAACGGATTTGCACTGCAGTTGGTGGAAAGCCTTCTTCTCGCGCGGCCTGGTCTGTTTCAGCAGGGCTTTCAGGGTTTAGGGTTTCGGGTTTAGGGTTCAGGGTTTAGGGTTTAGGGTTTAGGCTTTCAGGGGCCAGGTTGCACAAGGGACTTAGAATGGGCTACACCTCCGGACTCAAGCCCTGGGCTTTGATACTGATAGGCTTCTGCAGGTACGCTTTACGAGACCTTCCCTCTTGTCGGGAGGGGGGCGGGGGCAAGGGCTGCAGATGTTCCCTAAACAGCAAACCCTAAACCCTAAACCCTAGTTCCATCAAGCAACAGGCCATGCCTTCTGGTGTTTCTGGTGTTGATAGAAGCCTTCAGCCTTGAACCAACCCCAGACCCGGAATCCTTTCACAATGTTCCTGGTTGCATGGCCTTTGAACGCCATGTATGAAGGTTGAGGGTTTGTAGGGTTGCCAAGGATTCATGAGATATCAAAGAGGCTTAAAGGTTGTTATCAGCAACAAAGTGCCTAGATGTGTCTACATGCGGCCGTCGGAGCATGCCCGCCAGGAAGGGTTTTCTGTCGTAAAACCTAAGACCCCAGGCCATAACTCCATAACTTATTCATAGCCTTAAATAAACAATCGAGCACCCGAAATCCTTCGACTTTCAACTGTGAACCCCAGAACCCCTGAAGTCCTGAAGCATGTACTGTAGATGCCTGAGAGTAATCACCAATACGGTTGATGATTTAAATCCTGCATTACCCATAAATCAGGAATACAACATAGTTCCCAAAGTTTACTGCAACAAGAATCCCTAGAAGCGATCCCAAACGTACCCGAGACAGGGCATGAGATGCAGGTAAGGCGATCATGCTGTGTTTTAGATACACAGAGTATGGTCCAAAAAAACTCACAGTGTGCAAGATAGCAGGAAATTGTTGAGCAAAGGCTTATGCCCTAGAGCAGATGACAACAAGTCGTTTTCTTATTAGTAACATATCAGCATCTTATGGTGTCCTAAGAGCAGATGAAAGCAAGTCGTTTTCGTATTAGTAACATATCAGCATCTTATAGTGCGCTAAGTAGGTCCTTGGCTGCTCCCACTACAGAAAGCGACGCTATACAGCTGAATAAATAGATGAGTAAGATTGCCCCTCATAGTCCCGTTCAGAAATACCCAACCTGTTTTTAGAATCCCCTTTATAGTGGACCCCACAAAATTTCGAACATGGATTTAGGATGAATAGTGCCGGGAGTCACTGCACCCTTACCCCACGGGCATGAGGGATTTTGTCATGTTCCACCTTTCTGGCTTCTACCCAGAGAACCCACAGAAAGCGTAATTAGGGAATATGCCTTAAAATCATATCTTATTAAGGCCCCTATAACTTGCGGCGTATTCTCTTGATTAAGGGGCATTGGGTCCTCTGCGTACTGTATAGTATAAACACCGCAAAGGAACTCGATTCTGCTACATGAGCCTTGTTGAACCTGAAGAACATCCGGACAAGGTACCGGGAAGCCTTGTCGGAAATGACGGTGAGGCCATCTCCGTCCCGCCAGACCGCTCATTGGGTAGGCTTAGTAGCCCATTACATGGTTATCAAAACTATATATATATATTATATACATATATATATATATGTATATGTCTTGAGTGTGTATTTATTCATTTATGAATTAGCCCTCAACCCTGAAGGACTATTCACTCCGTCACTGGTGAGGGCTGAACCGCAAGGTGAAAGAAACCAAGACTCGGGTCGGCTGCTTGTGGTGTGTGTATTGTTGTTGATCTGTCTTCGCTGGCACGTGCGTGTGTATGTGTGTGTGTGTGAGCGCCTGCATGCTGGCCTTTTCAATGTGACGCCGGAATACTTCGTAAGAGTAGTCCACTTCTTCCTTGGGGTTTCTTGTTTCAAGCTTGGCATACTTAGTATACCGAAACCTGGTTCAAACTATCAACGTGCCTTGCATCAGTTTATGCCACCACTACACGGACAGATTTTTGCCACGAGCTTTACTGCATTCAGGATATGTTGGCAGTCTGGGGATTAGCATTCTCAGCTGATGGACAAACCCTGCCTTACCCAGAAGTTGACCATCACACACGTGGTTCTAGGGCTCTTTTAAGGCACTGCTGGATTTCGTCCATCAGCAGTATTTCTACGATAAATACCCGATGATTGAAGTCCGGGTCTTGCAACAGTATTTATAAACTGTACGTAGACATTTTAGGGTTTGGGGTGAAAGGGTGAAAGGGTCTAGAGTTAAGCACAGAGAAACACGAATCGCAGGCTCCGGGGATCGTTGGAGAAGGATTCCAGCGCGCAGCAGCCTAGCAGTGCCTTGGAAAGACGACCTAGTAGTACTTTTTGAGGTACTATAGTACCCTAAACCCTAAACCCTAAACCCTAAACCCTAAACCCCTTCTAAAATCCCACAGGTTAACCTTTAGTTCCCTAAAAAAGACCAGACAGGCAAGACAGCGAGTTCTGTTAGTTTTAGGGTTTTGGGGCTCCTGGGGTTTAGCTTTCAGGCCCGGAACCCCAATAAGAAGATAGCATGACTATACCTTTAGGGTTTAGGGTTTAGGGTTTAGGGTTTAGGATACCCCTCTGTACCCTAAAACCCCTACACTACATAGCCCTAGTTAGCTACGATAGCATCTTCGAAGGTGTGGGAAACCGGCGTAGCACTTCATGGTGGCACGCCCTCGGATCCTCCAAGTCCAGAGGTTCAGGGCGGAATTAAACCTTGGAAAGCCTTCCTTTTTGAGGGTTCCCTTGTCTAAGTTCCTGATATGCGGGTTTCCGGGAATAGGGGACCCTAATATCGTACCCCTAATAGGAGGATCCTTATTATTGAGGGATCCCTTCTCTAATTTCCTTATATACTTTGGGGCTGAGTAGGGAACCCTTATCCTTTTGGAGCCTTATTTATAAACCCTAAACCCTAAACCCTAAACCCTAAACCCTAAACCTTAACCGTGTTTTTGGGCTAAGGTACTGGGCCCCTGGGTATAAGTCCTTGGGAAAAGGTAGGCGTCTTAGGATCGAGCCTGGAGGCCTTCTAATTGGTGTCCAGTTTTACGGTTTTTTTTAGGGCTTCTAATTGGTGTCCAGTTTTAGGGATTTTTTTAGGGCTTCTAGGGTTTAGGGCTTTTAGGGTTTAGGGCTTTTAGGGTTTAGGGCTTCTAGGGTTTAGGGCTTTTAGGGTTTAGGGCTTTTGGGGGTTTTAGGGGCTTTTAGGGGGCTTTTAGGGTGCTTTTAGAGGCTTTTAGAGGCTGGTCCAAGCTTTTGGTGTTCGGCTGACACACCTGTAGCCATTGTAGCCCCAAGCCCTACTAGGGTTTTAGGGTTTAGGGTTTAGGGGTTTAGGGTAGCCATTGTAGCCCCAAGCCCTACAAAATGTACAAAATAAATAGTACACTTAACAGACCTAGCTATAGAGGGTAATCCTCAAAAACAGTACCTGTTGTGGATCCCCGGGTAGAATTTCTAGGATTTCTGAGTGATGTTCTCTGGAGTCACAGGGTTGTGGAAAGAATGCTTTTCGAAGGCTTTGTAGTTTCTTTCCAGGGCTGCGCACAATCCTAATTGGGGTTATGGTGCGTATTGCTCTTTCAAAACAGAAACCACATACTACGTGCCCCGACCCCCAAGTACTCCTGATCTCTGTAGCTACTCTGCTCCCTACATTTCTGCAAAAGGCAATTACCCAGATGTGCATTTGGGACACTTGTAGAGTTCCTCTTATTGGGCCTGTCAGGATCTTCCGACTCTGTTTCCAAGGCTTTTCGGGGCCAACCTAGCACTAGTTGTGGTGCCCTCATGCCCTAATGCCCTGAAGAAAAATCCTCTGCTAGGTCCGTTGACAAAGGCCCATTAAAACTCCTCTACGAAGCCCGTTGACAAAGGCCCAATAAAGCTCCTCTTTGAGAGTCTTCTTGAGACCGTTTGAAAAAGTATATCACGGCCGGAGGCCCAGGGTAGACGTGTTACTGCCAGCTTCTGAACCGGCGCAAAGTCCAACAGCCTTCAGCTGCCGAGCTGCGACGCTCCGACCTCAGCCAACCCAACGGCTTCACCAAAGCAATGCGAAGGCCATCTCGCCTCAGCAAGTAGACCAAGCTGACATTCGGCAGCCTCCCGAAGAGGCCAAAGAAGAGGCGAAGGAGACGAAGCAAGGTTCCATCTGGCAAGGGTGCAATGAGGAGATTTCACAATTGCAGCTACATCGTCAGCAGCTACTGCCTCACGATCGATGCCACCGAAGGCGATGGGTCGTTGACCCTCACTTTGGAAGATGTGGGTGCCTCGCGAAGAGCTTGAGATGGAGAGGCCATCTGGTCTGGGAGCTTTCGTATCCTTATTAGTAACCCTGAAGGGGGCCTTTAAAGGAACCCTTTAAGATCTTTAAAGGAATCCAGAACCCCAAACCCGTATCCTTCCCTAGGCTTCCAGGGACCTTATATTTTGGGTCCTTTAGGGGTCTGGGGCCCTAACTATCAGGTCCTTGGAAGCCTAGGGCTTATTAGTAACCCTGAAGGGGGCTAGATGGGTTCTAGGATATCGGGGCCCTTCATGCTGGCAATAAGGGTTCCCTTAAAAAGGGGCCGCATAGTAAGCCCTGTAGTATCCTTTAACATAGCCCGTATGGAAATTCTTGTAGTATCCCTTAACGGAACCATCCTGTGCCAAGTATTAAGACCCCTATCTCAGCCTATCTCCGACCAGGTTTAATGTGAAACCCTTGCAGAGCCCTTCGAAGCATCCCTGAACCCTACACCTTTCAACGGAACCCTATACGGTAAACCCTTCAAAGGAACCCTTTAAAGATCTTGAAAAGAACCCTAAACCCTTCAAAGGATACATTTAAAGATCTTTAACAGAACCCTGGACCCTTCAAAGAAACCCTTCTAAGATCTTTAAGGCAACCCTTAACTCTTAACCTTTTGAAGGAACCCTTTAAAGATCCGTGAGGGGACCCTAAACCCTAAACTTCTAAACCCTAAGCCCTTCAAAGGAGCCCCTTTAAGATCCTGAAAGGAACCCTAAACCCTGAATCCTTCAAAGGAGCCCCGTTAAGATCTTTTTAGAGCCCCTTTAGGCCCCCTGCTTTAGGTCCCCGAAGCGGGCGTTGGGCTGCGAAGCAAAGCCTTGCAGCGAGTGCAAGGCCATGGTTTACAGCTGAAAGGCAGGCTTCTAAAGGGCTTTACTGCTGGCTTGTAAGCTTGTAAGTTTCATCTCAAGGCTTCCACAGGGCTTTGGGGGGTGTTCGGGTTAAAGGTTTAGGTTTTTTGGGGTTTTTGATCAGGTGTAGGGCCATATAGGGTTTAGAGGGGTTTTGGGGTTTTTGGCATTGTTGGGTGGGTTTTAGAACTGGAGGGGTTTAGGGTTCAGGGTTTAGGCTACCCTGGCAAAGTTCAAAGGCTCTGCTTCGGAGATTCTCAAAAAAAAAGTTCTCGGCTCCAGGGGGATGTTGGGCTCGGTGGTTTGGGGGGTTAAGGGTTTCAGGACTTGGGTTTGGGGTTTAGGGCTTTAGGGTTTTAGGGTCTCAGGGTTTAGGGTTTTAGAGTTTAGGGTTTCAGGGTTTAGGTTTTAGAGTTTCGGGTATTAGGGTCTGGGCTTTAGAGCTTGAGGTTTTAGGGTTTATGCTTTAGAGGTTTGGGTTTTAGGTTTTAGAGTTTACGGTCTAGGGCTTGCAGACTGCATGAGAGCGTTAGCAGCAGCAGGACTTGTGGCACCACAGGTTCGAGAGCACCTTCAGCTTCGTTAGGTCCCCTTGCAGTCGGGTGTAAGGGTTTTAGGGCTTTCGGGTTTAGGGCTTTAGGGCTTTAGGGACTAGGCTTTAGAGTTTAAGGTTTTAGGGTTTAGGGTTTAGAGTGTAGGGAGTACCGTTTCTTTTGGAGGTGAGGGTGGGGTTGAGCCATCTTGTTTCAGCGGATTCTGGGGAATTGGCGTCGCATTCGGCGGTTTGGTGACCATCGCTTCGGGCTTGAAGGCTTCAGACGGGTTTTTATAGGGCTTAGGGCTTTAGGGTTTAGGGTTTGAGGGTTTTAGGGTTTGGGGTTTTAGGGTTTATGGGGTTTAGGGCTTAGCGGGTTTTTGCACCTCAAAAACAATTATGTATCTATATAGTTCTATGAAGCACTTTGTGAAGTCCTGAACCCCAAATACCAAGCCACAAACCGCACGTCCTAAAGCCTAGACCTAAAGACCATATTGTCTACATAAACATATACAGCTGCATAACACCTTCGCTGTTCAACCCCTCTTGAATTCAATACTCCGTACAAACCTTACATACATAAATGTCAGGACCTAGAGCCACAGATCGCATTTAAGCCCCGGCATGCAGGCGCCACGCTTCCGTCGATCGCATGTGGCACCCGGGAACTCAAGGCCATTCCGAAACCCTAAACCCTAAACCTGAAGCTGAATGGAGCTGTTGGAGGTACAGGGACTTCTGTAGGTTTAGGTGGGGTGTCAAGTGAGCTGATTTCGAGTGAAACTTTGGTGTCATGAGGATTTGTAGTCAATCGTGCATTCTACGGGATAGTTGTTCTATTATTTGCAAGTTTCAGAAGGTCACGCCGAAAGAAAGATGCATAAGATCACGACAGGGAGACATCGACATGGATCAAGCCAGAAGGGCGACATGACCCGCCCTCAAGGGATGGCTACTATGGCCCAAATTTTCGAGAAGAGCAGCAAGCGTTAGGCCAGTATCAACACAACAAAGAGCTAAAAGAGTACCCAAAAAGCCTTGAAAACTACAACCCTCTAAACCCTAAACCCAAAACCCTAAACCCCAAACCAAACGCGTGCAATCAAAACCCTAAACCCAAAAAAAACTGCCGCAAAGCCTGAGCCCTACTTGCCCAACGCCTCCGGACCAAGGCTGCCTGTGGGTTTAGGTTTGTAGGGCTTGAATTTTGAGGGGTTTAGGTTGTAGTTTAGGGTTCGGGGGTTGTAGGGTTTAGGGTTTAGGTTTCAGGGTTTAGGGTTTCGGGTTTAGGTTGCAGGGGTCGGGAGCTGTTCAACGAAGAAGCCCAAGCCAAACTCGCAACACCTTCTCACCCCCAAACCCTGAAACCTCAACCCTAATCCCTGAAACCTAAACCCTAAGCCGTGACCAGGATTGAAAAAGCTCGTTGAGGGAGCCCTACAGAGCGTGGAGGAGCGGAGGGTCAAAGGGCCCCCTTAGGGGACCCTCTTGCAGAAACCAGCTATGGTACCCTTAAATCATTAATAATCATTACTACTAGTTAGTAATAATTAACAATGATTAACAATCAATAACCAATATTATTGTATGGGTAGTTCTCTAAATTAGGGTACCATTTAGGATCCTTTTTATAAGGGTGCTGTACTATATTTGGACCCAAAGAAGGACCCTAATTTTGAGAACTACCCATATACCCTTTTAAAGAACCCGACAGAGAAGCCCGGATTCCTAAGCCCTTAGCAGGACCCCTAATCTAAGGTACCCAAATAGTTTGAACGTGTTGGGAGGGGTCTTACACCATGTTATATACATGTAGATGTAAATACACATATATATATATGCATGTCTAAATAAAGAAAAAACATTTATAAACACACATATATATATATATACACATGCTAGCCTTCTCCCTATTGACCAACCCTGGGTGCTCATTGTCTGCGTTTGTTCTCTCACATGAAGTCTGTGCAGTACAGTTCCCTGAACAAAAAAGCCTTCATGGGGAACTACCTTCGCAGTGGCCTGTACAACAGTGACCTTGTAGACCAAGCCACGGTAGTATTCGACTCTATCACCTCAGGATGCTTGCTGTACGATAGGAGAGCTATACGCTACGAGAGAAGTGGTCAGTTAGACAAAGTCTTCCAAAGACAAAATCTGCTGGATGTATCGTCGCAGCCGTTAGGTGGCATGTAGCCGATCAGCGCTGGGTCCTAGGTTTTATGGATTCTACCGAAAAAATCAAAAAGACAGTGGAAATCCAAAAAGCAAACACAGTCTAAGCATCCAAAAATGTTGAAAAATCATTTGATTTTTATTGTTTTTTGGATTTGCCGGTGTCTCAGCTATTCGCACTGTTTGTATGAACCTATGTTCATTCCTGAGGCTTTCAACATAAGCATGGTTGTAATCGGGCGGTTC
>CAJNJA010074942.1:0-21690 GCA_905231915.1 Symbiodinium necroappetens
GGGGGGGGGGGGGGGGGTGTGGCAGCCCCCTACATCTGCCTGATATGACCTGCATCGATATGCGTACAGCTGATCGCTGAGATCTGGCACGTGTCGCCAAAAGTCTCTCGATCGAACTCGCGGGCCTTCTCGCGGTCGATCTGCGCACGGATTCTAAGAAGAGCTGCACATGTCGAGACAGCAGCATCCTTCACATGAAAAGGAAAGATCACGAAAGATGGCCTTCTGTCTCTCCGAGGTTCCTGCGCGCTCCGTGGCCTCACGGGATCAAGAACGATGTTTGTAGCTGCTGGAGGTTGAGCATGTGCTGATTCGGAGGTTGCAGGCACCATCTCAGTGCCGAGGTCGGAAGTTCCACTCTTCCACTCCTCGCCTCGCAGCTAATTTGGTCGAAGAAGGACTTCGCTTTGTCGTAGCCTCCAGACTGCGAAGCTGGAAATGTGGCTAGCTAGGGTACCTAGCAGATTCTAACGGACTAGCCATCCCACATGTCGAAGCCCCAAGCCCTTGCAACAACCCTACAGCCCTTTACCGTTTTGAGCGTCAGAGCCTGTGAGGGGATGCAGATCTGCTGCCGCCGTCTCACCTGCTCGACAGAAACTCTAGGCTCTGATACAATTCTACCTCGGGGGCAGTGATCAGTCGAAGACACTACAGCCGTCTCGCGGCCTGCTGGTGTTTCGTCCTTTTCCAGCTTCTCGAAGCGCTTGTTGGCAGCATCGAGGTCGAAATCCTCGGTTCTTTCGGTTTTGGGTTTAGAGTTCGGAAACGATATCTCCGTGGGACTTTGACATCTCAAGCCCCGCACCCCGGCGCACTCGCGCTTCGTGGCCGCATTCTCTTCAGGCACAAGCTCGCCGACCTCGGCTTTCTGAAAACTTCTTAGAAGTTGGCCCAGCTCTAGCTTCTTGGGCGTGCAGATTTTTGGCTCTGGTTCTTCGGATGGTTTGCTGATTCTAGCTAGAGCAAGCACATGATCTACAATCTACAATCTCGATTCTTGCTAGGATGATCTCATGATCTGGAACCTAGACCGCCACAAGCTGAAGCTTCTTTCAAGACTCGGTTCTCTGGGAGAGCAGGTGTTCCTTAGGGCGAGGCAGGCGTACCATCGTGTCGGGTGCCGCCACCCTGTCGGACCAGATCAATGAAAAGGGCCCACGAGCTCGTCAACTCCTCTATCACACCCGCCATCCTCAAAGACCTGCATCGAATTCACCATTCCCCTCGATTCACGCGACCCGGGCACTCCCGCAACACGAGGCTGCGTACGGATGTCGCGAGTTCACATTAGTCAGCTTGCAGAGAAACGCACCACAGAACCAAAGGACACGACGATGAACCACCGCCGCCAAGAACAGTAATAGCAACAGAGCATAAATAAAGCTATGGAAATGGCAGGCACGATACGGGTACTACTGATCACGAGAAAGAACGATGGCAATGACAACGGCAGTCACGACGAGATACAGATCTATAAGAACCACTGATATACTTCCGTAGTGGAAACCTGCCTTTCCGCCCTTGGCGCCATATCCTGGCGAGCTCAAGCGGGAAGAAGGTGGAAGGGATCAAGCGTAGCTTGCAGAAACCGACTAGGACGATCATAATCTGACGCAGCCGAACTCGTCGAACTCAGCCCTCCAAGTGCTGTCATCTTCAAACCACCGCAGGGTTATGAAGAAATCAGTCATAAGTTGTCATAAGCTTCAACACAGAGAGTGACAACTCCGGCACAACCACTATTTTAGCGAGCTGAAACACACCCCAAGCGAGCCACTTCTTGCCTTTGCTGTCCTTTCCAAACTTTCCCTGCGATGCAAGTTTGGAGGTGCTGGCAGCTGGCTTGCAGTAAGATGTGGAGCTATCGAACAGAGAGAGCCTCAATTAATGGACTGAGCATCAAGATTCGCATACATTATGTTTGCAGTTGCCTAGCTGCTACACCTTAAGGATGTAACCAGAATGCTGTCCTCTCCGCTTCTGATCGTGCAGTTCCAGACGGAAAGAGAGAGAGAGGGAGAGAGAGAGAGAGAGAGAGACAGAAAGAAAGAAAGAAAACCAGAGAGAGAGAGAAAGAGAGAGAGAGAGAGAGAGAGAGAGAGAGAGGGAGAGGGAGAGGGAGGGAGGGAGAGGGGGAGAGAGAGCGAGCGAGCGAGCGAGCGAGCGAGCGACGGGGAGAGAGAGAGAGAGAGAGTGATGCAGGCAAGCTGAAAGCCAGGAGAACAGATGGAAAGACTCAAATTAGCCCATCAGCCAAAATCTAGGCGCTCAAAGTTCCAAGCAAGTCCGTCGACCTTCAGAAGCGAAGGAATTCAACATGATGATGATCACCCACATGCTCTTGACAATCCATGTTAACATCATCTCATGACCAGCGGCATCCTCGTCATCATCTTCCTCACCACCGCCATCATCACCAGCTTCATCAATATCACCACCGATCATTGCCATGTCGCAGCCTTCGCCATCATGCTAACCATCATCATCGTCATCATCATCAACAGGATCCTGTTGACATCATGATCATCAACACACCGCTATCATCATCAGCAGCACTGGCAGCATCGTCTCATCGTTCATCACCATTACCACCAGGCATGTTTACAGTGATTGCTAGTGAATACGTACGCGATGTATGACTGGTTGTGTCGCTCATACTGAACTTCTCGTCGTCGTCGGTGGTGCTAGTTGTAATGGCGGTGCTAGTGGTTCTGCTTGCTGGTGCTAGTGCTCTTGTGATCAACGAAAGCGCCTAGAGAGCCGAGCCCTGCGAATGCTAGCGTCAGCAGGAACATCCAAGAGAGCTGGCCTTTCCACCCTTGCCGTGCCCTCTGTCCCTTTCAAACTTTCCTTTGGCCTGCAGCAAGACAACGGAACGGTCAATGCTCAGGATGCTGCAAGCTGACGCGTTCCTGGATCTTCCCAGGTGCCCGGAAAGATGGGAAGACACGTCCAAGCGCCCTTGCACGAAACAAAAAATCCCGTCTTGCTGGCCTTTCCACCTTTGCCATCGCCCTTCTGATAGCCTCCACTTGCGGGCATGGTTCCATGTCTTGAACCACAAGAGTCAGAGTCAGCCAAGCGAAAACAGCAGGCTAAGCAATCAACAGGGTGGGATTTATTTTAACAGGCAAGCAGCCTGAGTTTGAGTTGCCATCTGTTGCTGTTTGTACAACCTAAGATACCACGCTTCTTTGAGTTTCAATAGCCATTCTGGGCTGCAAAGCTGGCTGGCCTCCGTTGTTGCCGCCAAAGCCACCCCCATAGCCTCCGCTGTGGCCATAGCCACCACCACCACCACCGCCTGAGCTGGAAGCAGAGGGAGGCAAGCCGACCAACCCAAGACCAGCGAACGCCACGCCATGGCGCACTACTCACGATCCACGCCTGGCCCCTTCACCCTATCCCCGGCCCTCCCGTTTGCCCTAGAGTAACATAATAGTACTCTGTTACTATACCCGGATCTCAGAGACGCTGTGAAGCTTGGAAATTCCCTGACAAGGAAACGAGAGAAAGACCTCAGAGCGACCAAGAGCCGGGCTATGGCCGTAGCCCTGATGGCCGTAGCCGCCGCCCTGGTAGGAGCTGCTGTAGCTGCCACCACCACCGCCATATCCGCCGCCGCCGCCACCATAACCTCGGGAACTGGGAACTTTAGGATAACCGTGTTCAATGCAATGGCTATCTACACAGATTGCTGAAAACGGACTGGTAACATGGCACCGAAGCGCGGTGTTCCGCCTAGGGCCTACGGGCTTTATGGCAAGACTCAGACCATCTCAGACCTATAGTTGTATGGCAATGGCTTCATGCTCTGCAAGCGCTGCCTCCGCTCTTTCCACCGTACTGGCCGTGGCCGAAGCCCTGACCTGCAGCCCAGGCTTGCAGATTCTCAGGCTTCAAGCACGGAGAGTCAGGATTGAAGACTTGGAAGTGCTTCAAAAAGGTGCAGACTGCAAGAGGCTGCACAGGCCTTTGCCAGTGCTCCAGGCAGACTCGCGTGGAGCCGGAGCCTGCGGCAGAAAACACTTAACGGGGACACTGCTAGGGTCGGCGAATCGAATTCCTGTTCAGGTCAAACACAACCTGCAATTTGCATCTTTCGGTGTCGCGGAAGCTGGAGTCGCGTCATTTAAGGAAGCTTTCAAGCATTCTGTCTTTTGACCGGTGGCCGTCTGCACCCATGTACTTGCCGCACTGATGCACAACAGCAGATCCATCGAGGGCACAGTCGTGTTCGGCGCAACAGATCCTCTGCCATGTGCGACTGCGGCGCTTGATAGCCAACGCTTGAATCAAGAAAACCATGTGCGGGTGCAGTCAAGAATTCTCGTGGGGCCAGCCACAACAGACAAAAAGCGTCTTGATGTGCTTTGCTGAATCCCGTACCCCAGTCCAGGCCTGCGTGCTCCATGTATTGTCCCAAGCCTTCCAAGGAGCTATAGAGAGGTTATATCTGTCCTGACAAACTACCTTTCGGGGGGAGCGACGTCTGGTTGCGAGAGTCATTCCACTGCTGTCGGTGGCTCTTGAAGTCCTCAGTTGTGCTGGAGAACAGAAGAACACAGACCATGCTACCGTCCCAACCCAATTCAGCCGACATTGCCAAGAAGATAAGAACAAAAAACCGACTTCACAACCGATAGAAAACAACAGCACCACTGAGTTTCTTCAACCTCTCGCCCTCCTCCCTTCGCTGCAGCCTCGCCCTTTCGGGGCTGCTCCCAGCCACGATTACCACCGCCTCCTCACCGGGTCAAGTCTGAGTGACTCGATGCCATCTCGTCACGGCTGAGACTGCAAAGGCAGACTCGAAGCAAGAAGCATCTTCCAGACATACATACATACATACATACATACATACATACGTACACACAGCCAGGCAGGCAGGCAGGCAGACAGAGAGACAGACAGAATATATAAACACACACACACACCTGCGTAGATACATGGATACATCGATGCATAGAGACACAGACACCTACCTATCTACCTACCTATCTACCTACCTACCTACCTACCGACCGACCGACCTACAGAAATGCAGACATACAGACATAAAATGAACAGCAACAAAAAAACAGCATAGTTTGATGGAAGGGGCCAACCGTAGTTCTATGTAGCAGCCTCCTGCCTGAGGGATAGGAAGGGTTGGAGGTAGAAAGAAGCCAGCGGCGAGACGTCGTGACATGGGACCAGACAAGTAGCTACGGCACCCGCCTTTTGCACATGAATCCCTCGAACTCCCCAAACTCTGATTTTCAGGCTGTACGGGGTTCAAGGGTGTAGTCCTGTGTTCATGCCAAGCGCTGCCGTTATCGCGGCGCCGCCACCTTTGCTCCCTGGCAAGGCAGACGGCCATAGAAGCGGAAAGACCCTGGTCAGTACATGGTATGCAACGGGCAGGATACACTGGCTGCTACCCCGAAACCGTTCGGAGGCACCACCGCTGTTCCCCCTAACACTCCCCGAATGATTCCAGACTCACGAACTCAAAACAACATCTTCTTGCCTAGGCTGGATGGCTAAGTCAGTGCAACACATCAACCAGGTTGGTGCTGATAGAACCATAAAGGTAGCATACGGTAAAGGAACGTCCCCCGCAAAACGTGTCGGGCGGGACAGGTGTCTGCCGCAGGGCTGAAGCCCGTGGAGACACCCTTCCTGGCAGCTGGCATGCCTTCTTTAATACGGTTGAACATACTACTGTACTGGTGACTATGAGACTATGACTATGACTATGACTACAACATACTGCAACGCAACCACCACGAGGACGACGGATGATAATGACCATGCTCACAACAATGATGATGAGCAGGGTGATGATGAGGATGACTGGTAGGCAATTCCGAGGCAGTCTTGCAGTAGATTCTTTCATGAACACGGAGATCGTGTTGAAGGTTCTTTTTATTCCGCCTCAGCCTTTGGAAGTTCTTACCAGCGAGCAAGGTGCCGAGACTTTTGCTCTGCATTGCGGTTACCTAGCAACCCTTCTCCTACTCCTCGGATCTGTACATGCTCAGACACAGGCTGCGCGCGCTCGCAGCTCTCATGGCCGCCATTGCAGCCACACAAACTAGGACTAACTTTGTACATTAACTTTAGGAGCTGTTTCAATCTAACGACTCCCGAAGAGCCGCTGCTTCAGTTGAGGATTCTTGCTGACGATTTGGCCATCAGCCGTCTCCGGGAGAGCCTGGTCAGACTCTTCGATGATGGCTTCTGCCACATCGATTGAGCCCGAAGCACCGGGAAAGAAATATTCCTGATGCTTCTGCGTGCTTGGAGCCAGTCCATGGCCCATGGTGGCACCCAAAGGTGGCTGGGCAGCGCAGCCGGGAAAGCGGGATCCGGCGTTGATGTGGAGACGCTCCCGAGTTCCCAGAGAAAATCCCAAGGCGTCCCGCTTCGTCTGCACACGCCGAGTAGATGGTGGCGCCGGCTGCAGCGGCCGGGCGGCATCCAAACTTGGGCCTTTGACCAAATCGGAACCCACTTCCGACCGCACCACTTTCGACTCGCCAGTCGCAGCTTGGCCACGCTTGCTGCTCGCCTCTACGGGCTGCGACGGTGCCTCGTCGACCGTGGGAAGGGCAGCTACTCCCCCGGCGCTGCCCTTCAGAGCTTGAGGTTTCGGTGCAACCTTGGCTGCGCCTTCTTGACGCGGCGGTGCTGCTCCTCCTTTAGATATTTCCTCGTACTCTTTCCGGGACATTGTCTTAGGCTTACTGCTTTTGATCTTCTCCCCTTTCTTCGTTCGATGCCTCTCTTCCAGTTCGACACCAGGAGACATCACCATCACCTCCATCATGGGAGGTTGCTGCGACTGAAACTTCCTGAAGCCATCCTGGAATTCGACAGAGTTGTCCTGCTTGCTTTTAGCATTCTTGTCCCGTGCTCGGCCACCCCTCTTCTCTGGCTGTGCTTTCTGATCTTGTCGAGAAACTTCATCCTGCTTGCATACGAATGAGGGGGCCGGGTTCGGGTTGGGCAATCTGTGGACTTGTGGCGGCTGCACCCAAATCACATTGCCCTCAGAATCATGTGTGAACTGCTTCTTGTCATCCTTCATTTGGGCGAGCTTGATAGCTTCTTCTATCTCTGCCGCCTTCCTCTCTGTGCGAACTTGCTCGTCTCGCAGCTTCCTGGCTTCTCGCTCCTTCATGTCTCGGAGCATGGCTTCCTCCTCGTCTTCTTCGCGATCGTCCACCAGTGGGATGAGCTGGCTTCTTACTGTCGGGGTCTTTGGCGTCTCTACCTCCTCTGCAAGAGACTGCGGGCCAAATCTGGATGTAGGCCTGCTTCCAGGACCAGAGACAGATCCAATCGACGCACGCGATCCCATCCGCCAGACGGACCCCCGGCCTTTTCTTGACTCCTCAGCTTTCCGGCCAACTTTCCGAATTGGCACACAAGCACGCGCCCAGGTGTCAATTCGACATCTGGCCGGCTCAGTCTCCAAAGACCATCCGTCTCCCCTGCTAGCATCGTTGTCATCTAATCCACTTGTCCATGAAGCGGGCGCTGATGTGGGTCTCGGAGCCACCTCCAGAGTGCCTCGCGACCTGGGCATGCCCTCGGTGCTCTTCGGTCTCAAGCTCTCTTGGGCTGCAGACGGTGTGGAAGGATCTGCCCCGGCTGATTGCAACTCGCCTGTATCATGTCGGACGAATCGCAGTTGCATTTCACCCTTGAGAATCTCGCACAAGGCATCCGCGGCAAACCCGAAGGACTTCCGATGAATGTAGCTTTGGTACAGCAGGATCCCTCCTTCTTGCAAGATCTGCTCCATCACGGCTTCTACCGCATTCTCCGCATCAGAAAATGGATCTAGCACGCCACCCCCTTCGGCATCATCCGTGGTCCCCGCCGCGTCCATCTGTTTCCCGAAGCGCTGGAGCAGATTGAGCCCGATCTTGAGGATTTGCTCTCTCCAGAGGGCGATCAAGTTAAGCCCTTCAGGTCTGAAGCAAACCGTGCCGTCAACCTCCCCTTTTTAGCAACTCAAGAACTCCATAGACACCCCTGACGTCATGCGCATCTAGGGAACCTGCAGAGTTGCTTTGAAGTTCTAAGGTTGTCTAGTCTGGCTGGTCCGGCCGATGCACACATCTGGACCCCACAGGCGGCGCACCCATACGTGGCTTTTCCCGACATGGCAGGGCCTCCTCAGGTCAGGCAGATCCGTGGCAACAAACATCGGCATTGATTGCTTCCTTGCTTGCGTGCTACATAGATTCATGCACGTACTCATTTACTCACCTATGCTTATAATGGGGCATACAAAGATCCAACCGGCAGATACTCCGGACTTCGCCTCCGAACGGGATCTCTCCCTTGCCGCCCTTGCCGTCTTTCCCTGCGCGCAGACTGCAACATACACGCCCAAGCGAGAATTGTAGGGGGAGAAGCAGATCTGGTTCAAGCATGGGCGACTGTGTCGAAGATGTCACATGCTGCTGGGCATTGGGTTGTTTCGGGATGCGTGGCGTCCACTACTCTGTCAACATGCTTCTGGCATGGACCCCGATTTGCCTGATGGTCTTTGGTTAATGGACACGATCGCCGGATCAGTGGCCTTAGCGACATACGATCAAGGCTTCGCAGTTGCTTCACATTTCGATGGGGTGGTCAACACCAGCGGGAACTTCGACATCACTCCTAGACACATCACGATTTTGCTGCAAAGCCGCAGCACCCGGCTGCTTCCCGGATTCCAGCACTGTCAAGTCCTTGATGTCTTGACCCCGAAAGATGATGAAGTCGTACACCTGTCCAAGACCACTTTGCGAAGTCCAGGGACTGACCTGTCTTCCGCTACAGTATGTCAGTGTATGCGCCAGTGGCTCAGCTGCTAAAAGGAAGGCGGCAGATGCATGAACTATGTTAATGACAATGGCTTTCTCGCTGTAAGATTCCTTTGGAACATGACGTCCCATCACTGGGACATGCTTCGCTTTCTAGTTCGTTGTGTCGCCTCCGAACGTGTATATAGCTGCGCAGTATCTGTACCATTTGCCACTGCAACCAATGCAACGCAACTGTATGAGTATCTTCCAAATTTGTGAGACAGCATTGGCGTGGAATTTCCCTCAGAACAGCCTCGCTGGAGGGAGGAATCTCCGGCAACTTCCTGATTCAAGCAGGTGCTGGTGTGACTTGTCAGGCATCGACCGCAGGTCATGTTGTACCGAGCCGAGTTACGGCCTTTCGCAAGCGGCACATAGCAAACGGAGGGCAGACTTGCTAACTTGCCGACAGGCCCGCTTTCTGCACTACGCATCGAGAATCGGGACATGCGACGCCAGTCGAACTCTGGACTCCAGCACGCAGCCTTATCCTCCGTATGACTCCGCATCCTCACTCCTCAGCCCTCCAATCCCCCCCAAACCCTAAACCCTGAACCCTAAACCCCTAAACCCTAAACCCCTATAAACCCCTATAAACCCTAAGCCCCTAAAAGGCCCTAAACCTCTCGACCCCTGAACCCGAAATCCGGTATCCCCATGCCGGCCTACCCTCGGTGCCGAAGCATCTGACGGACTGCAGTGCTATGGTGGACTCCTGCAATCATGGAGACATTTGAAGAAGAGGGTGTACAGTAGACTGCCAGAAGAAGTTTCAAGCAGATATCACTTGTAGACTGTAGAATCACAGATATGATTCCGGGCAATGGTTTCGAATGCACTGCGACGCTCTCTCTCTCTCTTCTAATTTTTGGTCCTCAATTTGACTTTGTCAGGCCACGGGCCTTCAGCGCTTCACAGGACTGCGGAAAGGGAACTCGAATTTTCGAGAAGCCCAAGTCGCTCTATATCTGAGCATTTCAGTCAGAATCAGCCACGGATTTTGACAACAAGGCCACGTGTGGAGCTGTCAGCACGGCCAGCTTGAGGTAGGATGTCGCCCAGTTCGTGACTGACCTTGGTAGCAGTGTTCGACGTGGCATCCTGGTCCCTGAGCGAACTCCTGCTGAAGCCGTTGGCATTGGGGGACAATGGTCATGCTGTTCGGCGATACTGGAGTTTAACCCAAAACAAGGTAATTGCCGACGTAATTGCAGCTCTAGCAAAACATGAGCTCTGGAGACCTGCCTGGAGTTTGGGTCCCTGTGGAGGTTTTCCAAACATGGTTCAGCCCGTCCTTAAACACCTAGCTCTCTGCTTTAACTGCCTTTGCGTTTCAAGGGGCTCGTTGTACTCCTGCTCTGAGCCGGGATTGAACGTGTCGAAGCATGCCTTACGTCGGTAGGCAGCATGCGCGTGAGGCTGACTAAGTGGGGCCGTCAACGTCTCAATGTTGAAAATGCCCTCGGCCATTCTGGACAAGAGTCCTGGGACTCGGATGATTCAAGTAACCTCAGCTGCGCAACAAACCTCTGGGTCTCACGGACTTCGGTGAGAAGAGCCCAGCAGAGCACAGCATAAGATTGCTTCCTCCCATCAAACACCCTCAACCTTGAAGCCCCTGAAGCCTGAAACTATCTAAAGCCCTAAAACCCTAAGACCGAAGGCGCAGGGCAGTCTGCCAGGTGGCTGGCTCTGGCTCTGCCCAGCAAAGTCTGAGAAGTGGCCGGAATAGAGCTCCAACAGAGACATGCCTGCCTGACCTCGGAGACAGCTCTTCGGGGGCCGGCCGCAACAAGATAATGATCATCACCACAACCACCTAAACCCTAAAACCTAAACCCATCATTATCATCAGCAGCAGCAGCTCTTTGCTCTGCTCAAATCCCGTGCCTGGCCTTGTAGCAGTGACGGCGACTCTTTCAGCTTCTCCTCAGCTGGGCCGCGGACAAGGACGCTTCTTCTCGCTTTGGGAAGAGCTCTGGCTTTCGGCCAGCTCGAAAGCAGACAGCACTGAATCACTCTATGTCCAGCGTCCATGACATGGTGCCGAAGCTTCACTCGCTAATCGACCCCGAGTCTCCAAAACAAGCAAACTCACAGCCAGCAGAGAAGTTCTTTCATCTCGAGCTCAGTAAAGATTTCGTAACTCGCTTATGTCCCGGCCAAGCTTCCTGCCACCGGGATTTCAGAGCCTGATCTGTCTGTACCGCGCCCACAGGGCGACTACTCAAGTAGCATGCTAGCTCCGAACTACTTGACAACATTGCACACTGTCCAAAATACAAGACACCGCACCGGAACGCTAAAGTGATTCACGTCCTAGCTAGTCTGGAGATTCAGAATTCAGCAGGGGGAAGCCTGAGATGTGCACGGCTCTGCTACAACCTCCAGGGATGCTGATAGGTGGGGGAAGGTACCAGGTCAATGGACCGGGCCCCCTGTCTGTAGATCCGGATAAACGGTGCCCAGCTGCCTGGTATTCTACAGGGCGAGCGTAGATCTCCCAGGCGAAGGAGAAGGGTGCCTGCCCCGGGAGACAAGGATGACTTCAGTGCGCCCTCGGGTTGGAACCAGGCACACCATCAGAGACTCCACAGCACTGGCTCCCAGCAGGAATTGTGCAGAAGTACGAGGAAATAAATACACCTAATACGTGATCCGGACCGGTCTGGAATCCGAGCTTATGGCTTGCCGAATCGGAGGATTCCGGCTGGCCGCCTTCAAGTTGTCGTACACCCAGTCAAAGCTCGTTCCCGGACAGTTGTATCCTTGGCGTGGGGGTAATTCTTTTTTTTTGTCGCGGGTAATTCTGCTGTCCAGGGTTTGGGGCTCGGTTGCTGGAAGAAGCTGTGAAATCAGATGCGCGATTGCAAGTAGCACTCTTCACCGGTCCCAGGAGCCCACTTCTTTGCCAGCTGCGCCGAAGGGGCACTGGCAGTAGTCTTCGTCCACTTCCTCCAGGAATCTTAGGTTCGGTGAATAGAAAGCGGTCGGGTCCGCGGCGACCTCCACTTTCCACCCCTGCTCAAACAACCTGGCCGTACATAAAAGCGCGTCACCAGAGATCGCGTCCGGTCGTGGTAAGGGCCTACTCTGATGAACGAACATCCTCTGGTGTGTCAAGGCCCTTCCTCAGCAAGCATTAGTGGCATCAGCCCGTCCTTCAGCACAGACAGCATCAAGTCGCGGTTGCGGTGCGCCATGTGCACGCTGTCGTAAGCCCACGGCATGTACAGACCTAACCTGGATCTCGTTTGGGACTTGCGGTTTGGCGTCACCGGGGGCAGGGGACACTGGTATTGTTGGACTTACAGGGGCGAGGACCCTGGGTTGACGTATGAGCGAGGAGAAGCAGGCTCATTGGAACTGAGTACTTCCTACGTGGAGGCCTGATAACTTCATAACGACGGCATGCTACAGTCAGTATCCCAGTGTCCATATGCTGTAGCACTGTAGCATAAGAGGGAAAATTGCCTCAGTCTAGTCTCAAGTGTCTTTCTTGTTAGTGTCGTGCTCGGCGTTGCTCACGGATCTCATAGACCTGCAATAGCTAAGGTGCTTGCAACCAATGAAAGCTGCCAAGCAGCGTGCCACTGTGTACAGACAGGAAGGTGGTGGGCTTGAACTCTGTAACGAGATCTCTCACCATCTGGGTCTCCACTTCGCTGAAGGGCTTCTCTCCATGATACTGATCTCCGTCCATGGCCTGGTCTCCGAGCTCCCACTTCTCATCCCAGTTTCGATTCAGGTCGACACCCCGTGGGTTGTCCCGAAGACAATAGTCCCCCTGCTCGACCCGTGCCCGCGAGATCGGATTGGCATTGAGAATCAGCTGGAAGTCGCTTGTGTCCAGGGCCTTCCTCACCAGATCTGACTTGGAGCTGGGCCCGCAGAGCATCTTCAGTAACATCAAGCCGCTTTCGGGGCTAATGAGCTCACGGCTATGTTCCCCGAAGAGAAAGGCTACCCGATTCGGTCGGGAAGAGCTCGGGCCGGGCCCCGAAACACGAACATAATCTAATGACACATTCCCCCTCGTCACTGTCTTGACAGTTGCCTTGGCAGAACAGCCCGCGACGAGCTCCCTTGCTTCCTCTTGGATCTGGTCGGAGGTGTGGTAGAAGGGAAAGTCTAACAGGAGCTTGCTGCGGGTGTCTATTCTGGAAGAGTGCCGCAAATTCACAGAGTCCGCAACCAGTGCGCAGAGCGGCAGGCAGAAGAGCGCTGTTTTGCGCATCATGGCTTCGAAGAGCTTCTCAGATTCGAAGCTCTTCAAGGGATATCACTACCAGATTCATAAAGCCGTAGAGCCACTACGGCCTCGGTTTGTGACAGTTTCTGCACCAGACCGAACACTTCAATATGTAAACTGGACTCCTGAATCCAAGGAACCATTCATCCTAAGTCACTGCTTTCGTGGCCCCATTGCAACGAGACTTCATGTTAATGCTGCATTGATGCCCTACTAGCAAAGATCATATTCTCATCCTGCTAAAGTACTGCTTCTGCTAACGTTACTTCGAGCTGTTGTTTGTGCGCGGTTCATGCTGCCGCGACTACTCTGCTGTTCGTCCTACTCCCATTGGTGTTAGCATGCCTTTACCTCTGTTTAACAGCAGCAGAAAAAGCATGCTAAACATGTGTGTCCCTAACATCCTTTCGTCTTAATCTCACCATTTGCGTCACAAAGTGACGCGAGAAGACTGATGTCCATAACAAGCATGACCCTCATCGCCGTAATGGACAGTCAAGACATCAGAATATCCAGAAGCTTCACAAAGTACAGGGGAAACTCAGTTTCTAGGCCCGCTCCACTTAATGCCACTTCCCTCCCTATAGCTTTCCTGGGTATTGATGGTGTAGAGGATGCCCTCGTATCGCAGCTCCGAGTTGGACACCAGGCCTGGAGGAAACTACAAGGGCCTCCCCAAGGCGGGCGACATGCATGACTGTCCTTAAGCCTGGAGACTCGAACCGCTACTGTGGCTCTGCTTACGACGACACGACCGTCTTGGCGCAGCAGTGGTACAGTGGTAGAAGTAGCAGCAAGACCGGCAGCAGCAGTACCAGTAGTAGTAGTAGTAGTAGTAGTAGCAGCAGTAGTAGCAGCAGTAGTAGTAGTAGGAGGAGTAGGAGTAGCAGCTGCAGCTGCAGCTGCAGCTGTGGCTGTGGCTGTAGCTGTAGCTGTTGCTGTTGCTGTTGTTGTTGTTGCTGGTGTTGCTGGTGTTGCTGTTGTAGCAGTCGCCTTCTTCGTCGTCGTCGTCATCGTCGTCGTGGTAGTGGTAGCGGTAGAGGTACAGGTGATGTAGAGGTGAGGTAGAGGTAGAGGTAGAGGTAGAGGTAGAGGTAGAGGTAGAGGTAGAGGTAGAGGTAGAGGTAGAGGTAGAGGTAGAGGTAGAGGTAGAGGTAGAGGTAGAGGTAGAGGTGATCATCATTATCACCAAAGCTAGCAGAAAACGATGCTAGCAATAACACTGACAATAGTACTAGCCATAGTTCTAAGCATAACAAGAATAACAGCTTTCTATAGTGCATTCTTACGATCTGCAGGTAGTGCAAGCAGCGTCCCCGACGTGGATCCTCCTCACAACAATCCGCTGGACGGCGCTCAGTCCCGCGCTGATTTTGCGGCCGATGTACGGCACCGCGTTTTGAGACATGCTGCGGCGGCCCTTGCAGGAAGGGGACTGCAATATGATACGCAAAGGTTTGCATCCACAAGTGCTGGACTCGACTGACCTGGGACTTGCTAATTGGTCTGATGTTGATGGACCGACCGGGCGTGGTGAGAGCCGCGCCTCTCTCGTCTCGCCTTCTGTATCTGCGCTTTGAGGCCAAGAATGGCTGCGGAGTACTGCCGTGCGGCCATTTGCACGGAAACGACAAGCAGAGCAACTTATTATGCTACTCATCACTTTGCCTGCGTTGCCGATGTCGAGAATTCGACACCCAACAGTGAAATAACAAGGAGAAATATCAAATCAAATCCAGGCCCAATTAGACCGGACCGTGCCTGCGGCACGGCTGTACTAAATCCCTCGAACCCTCCCGTGTCCTCCAGCCTGATCTTGGGTGGCCTGCGAAGAGTGACAGGCGCACATCCTTCAAGCCCCTGCACAGCAGAGCCTGAGGCAAGCGATGGCGTTCACCAAAGAGGGGCCATCCAGAGGCATGGCACCCTCCTGCCATCGATACAAGAGCATGCCGGTGTGTCTGCGTCTGGGCTTGGTTCCTAATTACTAATTCTTGTTGTGGAAGAGCAAGGCAACGGGCCTTGGCAAGCTCCTGCTGCACCTGCCAGGTGGGGCGACTTGCAAGCTGGAGGACGCAGCTGGACTTTCAGGCTGAAGATCGACAGGAGGCTTTAGGATCAAGTAAGCCATCTCGGCGCAGTGCAATGCAGCATGTCATTGTCGCCTGGGAAAGCCACGGGGCAGCGTCCACGCTGTCTCCTGACACGGACTTGGCGATCCATCTGAGGAAGGTCGCGAAGCAAGAACACGGCATGAACGTGCAACGAAAACTTGCCCCAGCAGGGAGCTCTACTGCCTACCTCCAGTCTCGAACGCGACGTGGTGAAAGCCTGGCGACATGGTCTAAATATCTCCAATTGCTAACTAAGATAGCTTGGCGTGGGAGATGGGCTCGCACTCGGTCTCTGAATTGCATTGCGGGCAGGGTAGCATCTGCGCGCGTGCCTTCTTTACTTGCCCTACTGTAGGATATCATATAAGCTCTCGTCCACATAGCCTAGCTCCTCATGGCGGAACATGACTGCACTTCGGACAGAAGCCCTGCTCCCCCTTGTTTTGAGCCCGCTGCATACCGCACAACACCCGAAAGAAATGAGCACGGTTGAGTAGCTGATGGGCGACGCAATTTGCCCGGCTGCCCCAGGCAGAAGCCGCACACTCGTGCTTGCGCTACTTCGATGTCTGTCAGGCGTGCTTCGCCGAGGGGCGATGGCGGACAATTCTGAGAAACCTCCCCATTCGGGGAGTCTGGGTATTTCGATGGGTGGCCGCACTTTGAGACCACACCAGCCAGTAAGCAGACTCGAGAGCAGCTCTAGCGTGAAGAGGTTGTATTGTGTGGAAGGCGGACGTGCTCGAAGATACAGACAGGTCGCACTTTTTTCATGCGACAATAATAGCAATCGCCCTAGACGTCTGCAGAGGATACATGCACAAGGCAACGTTGCAAGACAGCGAAAGAAGCTGCACCCTCTTCGAGCTACGATGCTAGTCGACAGGCGCCTTGCAAGTGAATTGGGCTTGCATGGGGCTTCACAGGAGGTTCTGCTTGTGGTTCTCGGATTTGAGGAACGAGGCCCGCAAGCAAGCCGAGTGTGGAGTCAACCCTAAGCCTAAGACGTGCTTTGGGATTGACATCCTCCCTACTTCATGAAGCCGAAAACTGCCCGGCAAAGAGCAGACCAGTGCCCTCGCTGCTGGAAGAGTCGTCAACCTTTCGGAGCGATGGCTGCAACGGATCAAGATGGGCTGACACCTAGGACCTAGCCACTGCAGCGGGCATGAATCCCAAGCTTCACGAAATTCTGCTGTTCGCATGGGTTCGAGTGTGCCGAGGGGCCGAGCCAGGGGTTTCATTCGCATGTCTTCTGGCATCCTAGCGGCAGTTCAGTTTGGAAGCCCAGCTATGCTTCTCTCCTGGCTGCCATCGTGGGCTACTTCTGCACATCCATATGGGATCAGCCTGCGATCCAGGTGTTAACGCAACTTGGGACCACTTTCCCCGGCCTGAACATGTGGAGCCGGCTTGAATCGACGAGCCTGTTGCAGAAGGCGCGAGCGCTTCGGAGTGGCTAGATCACCCACTCGTTGAACAAGAATCCGAACTCAGGCAACCCGAAGCCCATGTCGGCCATGTGGCACAGGAAGACAGGGCTCTTGGCGGCAAGACCAACAACCCCCAAAAAAAGCGTCTGCTTCCTCGCTACCACGGGAAGAGATCGGCAGTTTCCCTGGCCGCGCCTGTGCCACCACTGAGCAAGCTGCCAGCAGCAGAAGCGCACAGGCCTTGAGATGGCTCTTGGGAGCTTTCTTCTGCAGGCAGCAGCTCTCAAAAATCCCGTCGATGCCATCTTCGACCCCTGAAATCCCCTGAAATTGATCTGGGCTGGCAGCAGCAGTAGGAATTGCTGTCCAGAGCCATGCGACCTGGTCGATTGAACCGTCATACAGTATGAATTTACTCTACTCTACACTGTTACACTACTCTCCTCTGCTCTCCTCGGTGTGACTATGTTATACAATGAGATTGAAAGACTAGACTCTACTATCATACTATCCCACACTCTACTATACTAGACAGACTAGACTAGACTGGACTATAGACTAAGCTGTACCTTGTTACTCAACTGTTGGCCCTGCGATGGCGGAGTGTCCCCAGCAAGTCAGCTCCTGGCCTTCGCATCGGACACTTCGTGATTGAAGCGTTTGAGGAAGACCATGGGCTTTTCCTTGCAATGTCTCATCTCCCTCACTCAGAGTGCCTTCACTTGGGAACCACTAGGAGTAGTAGACGCCCTTCTGCTCATGCAGTCTGCTGCTTCCGCAGGTTCAAGGGATCCAGTCGGCGGTTCAACAGCAGAATCGCTGAGTTATCGACTGTTGTCTTTGCACTGATACAGGTATTCTATGAGTCTCAGAATCGCCGCAGGTTCGAAAACTCTCGACACCACACACGGTTCCCAGCACTCGCTCTTGCCATCTTGAGCATCCCACTGCTTTCATCTCTGTGTCCAGAGTCTGGCCTGGCTGCTACAGCGAGAGCACCGCAAAGGCATCCAAAGGCCAGACCCAAGGCCTACTTGAGCCTTTTAGCTTCGAAATGCTTGCTCCAAGCGGTGCGTTGATCATGAGCTCCTTGGAGCTTCCTTGGCCGATATGGGCCCTGTCACAAGTCGGCTCTTCTTCGAAACCCTGCAGAGCTCCCTCCCTCCGGGCCTGTGCAGTCATGGACCTTCGCTTTCTGACAGTGCGTGGTGCCCAGGAAAGCGGAGGGGCATGTCCTGAAACAGCGAGGCTCGTGGCTCCGGCTCCGGCTCTTAGTAGCTGCTCTGCAAAGCCACAAAAAGCAGCAGCCATAAGTTTAAAAAGCTCCACCTGAATCAGAAGGAGAAGCTATAAGAAGATTGGTACACTCAACGGCAGCAGCATGCCGATATGCCGATAGGCTCTAGCCAAGCTCTTCCGAGCCCCCATTCCTGAGAAGCAACACTTGCGACAAGACTGGGCTCGATACGAACCATCTGGACAGCAGTCCAAGCCGGCGCACATGACATGCCTTAAGCCAGCCGAAAGATGATCAGAAAACGTTCACGGAATCGGAAACCTCCTCCAACAGGTTCTAAACTGCATCGCGATCTTTTCATTTTTCAAGCGCGGCAAAACCAAGGCTCCCTTCTTCTGAGGAGTCGCTGTCGTGAGTTCTGCTCTGACAGAGCCATGTAGCTTGAACAGCTCTCTCCTGGGCTTCCGGCTCGTGGCCAGGGCAGGGCACACTGGCCTCGTTGGCGCGGGCAAGGAAAGCATTCCGAATGCAGCTGAAAAGAGCCCCAGAAGAAGCTTTAAGGATGGTAAGGGCGGACAGCTCAGAAATCGAGTTTGCGAGCCCTTTGCGAAACGAAACGCTTCGACTCGCTACGAAGGCTCCGCCTGAGCAGCCGACCCCAACAGAACAGGTGGCCTTCCCGACGATCTTGGGAGCTTCCATGCCTTGGCATCAATGGAGCGGACTCGGTTCATGGCATTCCCCTGACTTTACGCCTTATGCCCACCACACTGGCTTCTGACGTCACTAGTTCTACTTCTACAACTTGCACCGAGTGTACTACTATTGCTCTCCGGCATCCTTTGTTCGGGAGTGTTGTGTAAAATGCGTCTGCGAAGCGGCTCCGCCCCTCTGTGTGAAGATAGCTGGGCGTGGGACAGGTGCAGTCGAGCTTCTTCGGGTGAGGGCAGCCTGCAGCTTTGCACGCGAAAGAGGTGAAAGGTGGCAATTGCGAGGCTTCGGCGCTGATGCTTCACAACAGAAATAGCTCGAGTCGGGCAACTCAACAGTTGTGTGGATGGAAGTCTCACTTTCCCCACGACCCGAAGTGTGGCCCTCCTCGGATGTCGTGGTCAGCGCAATGTGTCAACGGCAATCAAGGGTCGTCGGGCTGAAACCGTCCCAAAACCTGAAACCCAAGCCTGAAGTGCCGGGGGCCAGCAATGGAGCCGACGGGCACAGCCTTTGATCGAACGGATAATTGCCGTTGGTCGAGGCGGCTTTGGGTGATCAGTGGTACTGAAAGTATGATCACGACTCTCTTCATCTCTCTGACCAAACCCAACGCCAGTAGAGTTGAATAGCTGCGAGAGAATAGAGACATAATGCGTCACCAACCTCGACTGATCACATGCGAATCTCATTCACCTTATTGCTAATCCAGAGAAGTTCGAGACCCGAAGCGAACCCAGCTTGTAAGCCCCACACGAGCCATCCGGGCAGCAGCTGATGCCGGAACAGACGGCCTTCCTTGGCATCATGGGAAGCCCAGAGTTGAACCGAAACTAAAGGATGAAGAGCTCAAAGGTGCCCGAACGGCCTCGCCAAAGAGGCAGCAACGTCAATTCGACGGGTGTCTTAAGTGACTTTGTCATGTACCATGTCCTTCACTGATAGGAAAACCAGGCACTCGAGATGGCACAGGTGCCCGAAATTTCTGCGACCTGAACCTAAACCGTAAACATATCCCTAAGACACGAATGCCCCGAGGCACTGGCAGCAAGACCCAACGAGAAAGCCTGAAACCATGATCCCGAGCCGATTCAATCGCCCCAAAAAATACTCCCGAAGCTGAACTCCACGGAAGTCCGGGTCATCCTCAGCTCTCGACCCATCAGGGCATTTCACACCTCGGCAGCTTAGGAGAGCTCGGGTGAGTTCGGGTGCGGGTTTCGCAGTTTAGGGATTGAGCCTCGGGTGTCCTAGGACAGGTTCGGAGCTTCTGCAGCTCAGGCTTTGGGTTCCAGGGACGCCGTCTTCAGTGCTTCTTGAAAGGGAAGGCTTGGGTGGAACCTAGTAGGGGCTTTAGGTTCTGGGGCTCCGTGGAGCGGATTGAATTTCGGGCTCGGGTACGACGAAAAGTAGATGCATTCCACAACAGTCTGGTCGGTAAACTGCTTCCGAAAGTACTCCCATTTCCTGTTTCCCTGTGAACATTCTGCATCAAAGGCGCTGGAGCCCGCCAAGCACTTGTTTTCTGGATCGCACCCAGTGCTCGCCGGACCATGTGCCTGTCGCGTCTCGCCCAATACCACGGTCGGTCAAGTGGAACACACATGGAAAGCTGAGGCGGGCCGTGCTTGAAAGGCCACATCCGACAACAATCACGACTCTAAATGGTTCTGTGATGCTAACTGCATGAGCACTAGGCACCTCCTCATCTGACTCGTCAGGTGTCGGTTCCTCCTCTTGCTCTTCCTGCCAGCAACGCATCTTACTGGTAATTTCCTGGTGGGGCTAAAACGAAGATGAGCCCGAGCCTCGTCGAAGTCCTGTTTCTCTTCGTCATCCTCATCGGTGACCTGCGGACTGCGACCCGTTTAAAACTGCCAGGCTGTGCCAGGCGTCGCAGTACTAGGGCAGGCCTCCTCCTCCGCATCCTCCGCCGGCTGCTGCTCCAGGTCATCACCCTCCTCCGACATCATGGGCCCATGACATGCCCCTCTCCCCCGCTGCCAAGCTCTGGCGGCCTCCTCTGCACCATCCAAGTCCTCTTCGGCGGCTCCTCCGGAAGGCTCCTGAAGTCCCAGAGAGCGGCGATGAATTGGCCAACATCTTTAGGAAAGGGATCGAAACCTATCGAAACCCAGCTTGGGCTCAAGACAGCTGTTGCGAAAGGTCAGCTGTAAGCCAGCGAGAGGGGAGTGCGGGTGACTTGGACGCCCCATGCACCTGGTCATCCGCCGTGCTTTCCCATGGGCCGAAGTCCTCGAAGTTGGGCTCCTGACATTATTACCGATTTGAATTTTGGACCCAAGATGCTTTCAACTCACAAAACAGTAGCTCCTTGTGCTCTGGCTTCGGAGGCTCCACCGGAGCCTGCGGGGGTGTGAAATGTTGGACTGACTGATAGCACATCTCTTTAGGGCATAGAACCGGCCAGCGTAAAGATTGCTGGTAGTTCCACCCCTGACGAGATACTACACGGAACCAACAAGCCAAAAATCACCTCCCCAGCGTCCAAACCCTCAACCCTTACTTGCAAAACACTTGTGGGGCCAGGAATTTCTATTCACATCCTCCTGGTTAAAAGTGCGGGGGCCCCCCGCTTCTCCCAGTAGAAACTCGAACGTGGCTTCATTACACGGGTGTGCTTTTCTCTACTACTCTCACAGTTCGAGGATCTTGCTGTTGCTCTTACTGCGGGGTTTGCTCCTGCTGCTGCTCGTGCGCATGCTCTTGCTCCTGCTCCTGCTCTTGAGCCTGAAACCCCCAAATCCAAAAAGCGTTCTACAAGGCGATTTTCGGGTAAGTGTTGTTACTAGGGGGCCCCGGGATGGTAGAACCCTTTACAGATCCCTTAGATGAAACCTGATGAAGCCTAAGAGCCCCGCAAGAAGAGCCCCAAGGCCCGGAGCTGCAGGAGGCCTGGACTGTGCAGTCCCCGAGCTTCTCCTGACCAGACCCCATATATATATCTATATATATATGGTGCAGCGTCGCCCGACCCCCCCCCTCCCTCCCCCCATGGTTCCCCCGCATTGCGGGCACTATTATGCTGCCTTCCCCCCCGCCCCCCTGTGGTGTGGGTGGTGTGGGT
>CAJNJA010074953.1:0-18787 GCA_905231915.1 Symbiodinium necroappetens
ATCATCTACCACCACCACCACCACCACCACCACGACTACGAGTAGTGCTGCTACTGCTACTGCTAGTACTAAACTGCCAGTATTACTATTCTTACCATGTTTAACACCACTCCCAGAATTGGTAGACCAATCGCGCAAGCAAAAAGGCTGGTAATTAATGACCTACCAGAAATTCTACCATGGGAAGCAACTCTAGGAATTCAGGACGCAGACGAACAAGGCACGAGACAATGCAGGAGGAAAGTAATTAGCGCAGATGGGCTGAAACCCTCAGTACGAATTCAGAATTTAAGCATGTAATTCTGTTACTGGTAACAATAAACAACCAGTATGATAAGGCAAACGTTTAGGATTAGTAAAACCACGAGTGCACAACTACATGACGGCAGTATTCACTAGTCATGTAATTTGCCCAACTTGTATAATTTGTGCAATGTATGTAAAATGTAATTACAAATCCATGGACACATAATACATTGAGAGAGATAGATAGGTTTCCAAGGCGTCCAACGGCTATTGATGCTCAGGTCCTCTGGAAAATGGGAAAAGGATCGCCTCAAGGACGAGGACGTCACCCAATACCGCAGCAGTATGGGTCACAGCAAGGCAGGGTTTTTCAGGAATTGGGTCGAAGAAGAGTTTTGTTACAAGCAAAGTCGCATGGGGTTTTCTTCTTTCGGTGCAAGCTGTGTCGACGCAACAACAGTGTCTCAGCACAACTTGCCTCTGTCCTCCCAGAGCCCTGAATTCGTTTACGCATATCGAAATCCTAAATCCCTGAAGCCCCAGCCGTTCAAAGCCCTTCGTAACGTGTTAGTTATGGGCCATGGATATCTTTACATCTTTTTGTTGCTTAGGTTTGCCAAAAGGTCAGAAAACCAGAAACTGGAAACTGGTTTCTTTCCTTCTTGGTGAGCCTTTCACAGGCGTGGCTGCTCGATGTAGAGGCGCTCTCCGCGGCAGCCCGTGCCCGTCAGGAAGGCCGCGAACCCTCAAAACGACTTCGGTTTGAGGGTTCCGGGCTTCGGGTTCAGGCGTTGGGGTTCAGGGTTTAGGGATCAGAAATATTGTGAGCACCTGCCATGTGCCTTTGCAGTTGAAGAGATCTGGTAGTTCAATCCGTTTCAGTACTGCTCGACACGCTGTTCCCAAAGCCTCAAACCCTAAGCCGTCCAGAAAGCGGTCAGGTGCCATGCTGGTCCCAGAGAGCGGCTCCTCGAACGAATATCTTGCGGCAGGAGAAGGCGGGTTCCGTGGCGTGGAGTTTACTGCAGAAGCCTGGATACTTGCGAATAATTATTCTTCAGGATTCTTCAGTATGTACTATATAGTACGGTCTACATTTGCATATGCACCCAAACCCTCTTGTAGCTATTTATGCCTCTGTGGCGCTTGACTCCGGAAGTACGGCAATGCATTGCGATGATGATCACGCTTCCTGCGAGTGTAGGGCGAGTTGATGAAAGCAGTGATCTTGGGCTTTTCCGTCAAAGCACAGGGGAATTACAAGCAACGCAGGTGGTATGCAAGACAACGTCGTGCACCACGAGCCAGAGTCAGCTGACGAGTCACATGAAGGCAACTGTCTCGGCTTGGCTTTCTGGGAAAGTTGTTGCTGGGGTATTCGGGTCGTACCTGTATAAGTATCATATATCAGACACATTCATGATTCGGTTTTTACCATGGAGTAACAAAATCGAATACATCTGTAGACATATATATATGTATATGTATATATATATATATGTATATATACACACACATACATACACGCGCGCACACACACACACAGATATATATATATATATAATATACATATACTGGCTACAAGACCCGAGCAACTCCGCAGGTCAGCAGAATGCCGAGCGGATCCCCTCGGACCACGTGCCTGAAGGTGAACCGCCTCGACTTGGTTTAGGCTTTAAGGCTTTCGTGTTGTTCGGGCTTTGGGTTGGGGGTTGTAAGGTTTTTACGGCTTTGAGTTTGGGGCTTTAGGGTTTAATTAGGGTTTAATCCTAGCATCTAACAGTACCGGGGGGGGCCCCCTCCCAGAATAGGGATGGCGGGAACCGCATTAATGAAATGATTGATGTATGGCATTCGGGCTACTTGGGCTCTTCACAAAAAATGGCAACGTATTGAATCTCCAGCCGGGGCCCGGAGTCTTGCCATAAGTGTGGTCCCTTTTATAAATCTGCTTTCGGGCTGCTGCCCGGCAAGCCCCACAAGGGGTAGCTCAGGAAGGAAAGAGAAATTGCTTCTTTTTATGAGACCTTGAATTAGCTTTCTGAGTGGCCTCAACTTTTGGAAAAAAAGTTGGCTCCGGAAGACAGCCTCTGCAGGCTGCAGATCCCTGAGACAGCTTTGCTCTCAACAGTGCAGTGCTCCAGCAGCCACGGCAGATCTCGAAGCAGATCCAGATGCAGATTCGTTTCACAGAAGTGCAGTGCAAGGGCTTCTGCCCCTGCTGATTGGAGATCGGTGAGTAGCTCCGAATGAAGACAAGAGAGATTGGAGAGAAGCTGCAGCTCGTAATTTCCCTATGCCCCGAAATAATTTTCTTTAAATATGCCTTCGCGGCGAGACGAAATCCGGCCGCAATTGAAAGTAATCTTCGAGACCCAATCCGGCCCGAAACAATTTTCTTTAATTCTGAGGACCTTCTGTTAATCCCATCATCGGATTAGGGCATACCGTCATAGGCAGATCGTGGGAACGGAAGCGATCTGCTTGGAGGTTCCGGGGTAGCTAGAAGTGGGGCCATAAGTAGGGCAACGGTTTTTATAGCCCATATTAGGGACTCAGAACCCCGCTTATACCTGCCCTCAACCCTAAAACCTATAGCGACTTACAGGAACCCTATCACCCCGCTTAGAATCACCCATGAAGCTCCAAGTGGCAGGTGGAGGGACACAGTCGGAGAGCCGATTGTCGAACATGGAGCTGCCTGTGTGGGAAGGTAAGGTCCTCAGAGGGGGGCGGGGGGGTTTAGGGTTTAGGGTGTAAGGGTTGAGGGTTTCGGGGTTTAGGGTTTAGGGGTTTAGGGTTTAGCGGTTCAGTGGTTTAGGGTTTGGGTTTACGTGAGGGTTTCTTTAAAAGTTACTGTTAGGGCTCTTTGGGTTACTAGAGTATATTTTAAGGGCTACCAGGGCTACTGTAAAGGACAGGGCGTGCTGGGTTCAAAGACCAGAGTTTGGGGAATGGTTTGACATGATGACGACTCTGCTGGCCGGATGTCCGTATTCGTGGGTGTCAGAGTGGGTTTAGGATGTGCTGTAGGATTTTTATAGGCTTCAGGGTTGACAGGGTTTGGGGATGTTTGGGCCATTGGGGCTCAGGCCACTTGCCTGCCCAACTAGCTGACTCCAAACCACTTCGGTTCTTGTCAACATGCATTGGCGATGAGATTGCCTGCAATCGGGACAGGCAAGCCCTGTCTGAAGCATAGTCCATGGACTTTTGAAGCTGAACATATTGACGTGTTCAACACTAACATTATTGACATGTCCATGAAGCACATACTTCGAGATTCAATGGTGGTAAGGTTGTAGGCGGCTGCGAGTCGTAACTGTGTTGACATCAGTACTACTTAACCAAGCCCCGAAGCCCTAAACCCTAAAGTGGCACGAGGCCCCCTAAACCTAAACCCTAAGGTACCAACTCCCCTAAAGCCCGAACCCCCCCCCCCCAAGTGCAGGGTTTCCCCGCCAAAAACAAGCACAAGATTCAGACGTCGACTCCTTCCGTTCGTTTGAGGGTTTGGGGTTTAAGGTCCAGGACTTGCAGAGTTGGGGGTTTGGGCTGGGGTTTCAGGGTTGAGGGTTATGGAGTTAGGCAGTATCATGCCCATTTGGGCTAGATGTAACCGCCGTATCCCCCCCTAGGGTTAACAACCATTATCACAACAACATCCCCATTATCCATATCGGAAGATTGCAGGTGGCACAACTGATCTGGAGCGTTGCCTCTCGAACCCAGCGACGGCTGGAGCTGAGTGTCGGAGCCCCGGGTGAGCTGCTGGCTTGTGGGAGTTCCTCTCGCGCTGTGTATGTATGTATGTATGTATGTATGTATGTATGTATGTAGGTATGTAGGTATGTAACGTACGTATGTAGGTAGGTATGTAGGTATGTAGGTACGTATACATACATACCAACACAAGTCAATTACAAACGATGTACATTGTTTACCTACCTACCTACCTACCTACCTACCCACCCACCCACCCACCCACCCACCCACCCACCGACCTACCTACCTACCTTCCTACCTACCTATCTACCTACCTACAAACCTTGCACTACTTGACTGACTGCCTGCCTGCCTGCCTGCCTGCCTGCCGACCTACCCGACTTACCGACCGGACCGACCGACCTACCTCTAATAGTAAACTGCAAAGCCCTATTCTCATCATCAAGGCCCCTATACTAGATGTACAACCATTTTAGAATCCTTAGAGGAAACCCTGTTGAATCAGAATGCCAAGTAAACCCTGTTGAACCAGACTCCCAAGTTAGCTGAAAGCTTTACCCGTTTAACCCCAAGACCCGCTAAACCTTATAAGAACCCCTTGCGGCACCCTTAAAACACACCCAAACTCTGTTTAATCAGAATCCCAAGCTCGATCACGAGGCATGCCGACAGCAGCCACCGTTGCAGCGGACATTCCTCCAGGCCACCAGTCTGGTTCAGTTTTCTTAGGGCTTTCAAGAGTCCTTTAAGGGTCCCCTTGAGGTTTCCTTTTAAGGGTTCTATAAGGGTTTAGGAGGCTGGGGCTTGGGGCTCAGAGTCAAGTGCCTGGGAGTTTCTTGCTTTGGGCTGAGGGGGCTCAGAGTTAGGACTTGTTGGGGTGTAGGCTCGGCGTGTGTGCGTGGGTCCGTCCGAAAAGAGCCGGGGAGGTTGGCGGCTGTGGCCAGTGTTTCTCGCTCTTGGTGTTTTGCAATTTTTCGGTTGTTTATGCATCGATTCCTCCAGGGTTTAAGGTTTAGGTTTAGGCTTTGGGGATTAAACTGTATCAGAGAGGGGGAGCGTGGGCGAGAGGGAGGGCGAAATCAGCTTCTGGTGCTGTACCCATGCCTAAACCCAAACCGTCTCGAAGGACCTTCCAACATGTGCAATCCAACAAAAAAAGTGTAAAAGTGTGTGTGTGTGTGTCTGTGTGTGTGTGTGCTATGTGTGTGTGTGTGTGTCTGTCTGTGTGTGTGTGTGTGTGTGTCTGTGTGTGTGTGAGATCCTCAGGTGAGTTTTTGCTCTGCCCCTCTTGATGGGGATCCCCCGGCCCAGCAGCACCAGAAATTTGGATATTTCGGAGCTCCTGAACATTAGCATCCTTATCAAAATGACTCCGCCGCAAAACACCCTTGTACAGCCCCGAAAGGAGGAATTCCTAACTTTTCATTGAAACCCGGTTCTTCGACTTGTAAACAAGAGATACGTCAGTTGAAGACGCCCCGTTGTCGGATTTTTGGAGTGTTACACTCCAGTCCGGAAGCCCCAAGGCCATAGCCCCTGCCCTAATCCCAAAGACCCTCCACCCCAAACGCCGAATCCCACAACCCCTAAACCCACAAACCCCGAACCCCTAAATTCCTCCACTAAACCCCTAAACCCCTGAACTGCTACCTCAATTCCCAAACCCCGAGGCCTTATAAACCTTGTGGAACCCTTATATAGTAGATCCCTAAAGGAACCTCAACCCTAACGCCTAAATCCTAAAGCTTAGGACCCTCGGCAAGCTCGGGGAGCACCTGGGGACCATTCCGGAACAGGTCCAACAGACGCCACACCAATGTGTAGGTTGAACACGTAATCGGGGTTCTTGTGCAGCAGCTGTTACAAATAGATTGCACTGTAAATAACGGTCGTTTTAAAACTCTTTAAACAATGCCTTCCCTAGGCTTAGAACATCTCCATTCTAGAATTAAGCATGTGGACTCTCTTCCCAAAGCAAGCCAAGCCAACACCTGCGGCAATGCTAACAGTGTTTGGGCACACCAACGTAGTGATTCAGCCTACTTAGCTTTCGAATTTGCATAGGGTTGACGAAGTGTGCATGCAACGAAGTGCCCTTGTTCTGCACGCTGAAGAAAAGTAAAGATGTGAGCGGATTCAGCCTATGTATTTACATATAAGATCACCGAGGAGAAACTGCAAGCAATGAAGACCTGACTCTTGTCCTCGACTGAAATCCTACTTGTGTTGATGCTTGTGCCATTCCTTCCTCTTCCAGAGCCATTGTTTATAAAGTACCCCCGGAAATAGCAAGTATTTGGATCAATATCTTTTGGATTTATGAAGATGTTGCACTGGATACCCGCTCGGTTTCCAAGCCCTAACGGATTGTGCTTCTATGGTTCCTCAAATCGGCATGGTGCAGGCCATCTTATGCTCTCCACCCCTACACATAGCCTTATAAGAGATCTTGTTTAGTTGAAATACTATCACAAACATTCTGATGGCTTCGCTCGAAGAGCCTGGACGCATCACCTGCAGGTTGCTGCAGTGCGTTTATTTCTGTTTGGACAGAACAGAAACACACGGACACAGATGTGCTGTTGCACTTAAGCAACCCGAATTCACAGACAAGTCACAAGTTTATAAACAAAGCGTGGTGTTTATAAGCAACGTGTGTGGGTGTTCACAAAAAGACAAGCAGAACTCACCGGGATGGATTGGTTTGCGGTTGTGCTTCGTGGTTGGTGCTGGTGGTGATGAGGGAGGGGGGGGGGCGGCAGCTCTGTCTCCCGCCCCCGCCCTCGCCCTCAGCCCCGAGCGAAGCGCTTGTTTATAAGCACCTCCTGTGTTTATAAACAGCCCTCGCGTTTATAAATGCAGCAGGCGGAAACTAAACAAACAAATTCAACAAGCCAACACACCATGACAAGAAACCTTGACAGGGCGAGGAACATCAAGCAAATTCAACAAAGGACCCGTGAGCAGAAGGTTACCTTGAGCAAGTAGGCATCACGTGCCCTATCGAAAGACGCAGGAAACTCCAACAACTCCTCATGCACACACGCAGGCCACACGATCGACCCTGTTTGATTCCAGGGCACGGGAGTTAGGGATAGGGGGTCAGAGCACCATGGGCAACCTCAAAGAACCCGATTAGAAAGTCTTGCATTGCCAGAGCCCTGACAGAAGAAAACTCAAGCCCCCAAACCCCAAACCCTAAGCCCTAAACCTAAACCCTAAACCCTAAACCCCAAACCTGAACCATAAGCCCTTAACCTAGAAACTCTTTCAAGAGGCCTCTTCTAGAAAGCCTTGCGGCCAGGTCCAGCGCGAGGTCTGCGACTTCTGAAGAGTTTTACTCTCCAGAAAAGTCCACGACGAGCTCTTGCACTGTGGAATGAGTGTTAAATCTTAGGACTCTAGACTTGGGCTTTAGGGTTTTGGGGTTTAGGGTGCAGTTCAGTTCAATGCGACGTGTAAGGCTGTAGGAAATCAAAGATTTGGTACAAGTCGTTGAGGATGATTATTGAATGTTTACTGTCAGTACTGAAAAAGGTTGCTGCTCCAAATATGCGGACCCTGAACTCTGTACCCTAAACCCAAAACTCTAAGACCCTAAACTCTACCGTGTTTTCCCTTTCGAGACTTGTTGGGTTGAGCGCTGTGCTCGGGCTCAGCCCAGAGTGTGTGCAAGCACAGGGGCCACGCCTAATTAGGCCCCTCGACGGAAATACCCAGCGGAAAAGGCCGCTCCCTTATCTGATCTTCGCTCGATTATGCTGCGCTGGATGGGCACTTTCTGCTTTCCTGCCCTTCCGCAGATGCTCCACAGCAGCCTCTCATGGAAGAAAGCCTCTTGAGAAAGACAAGCTGGGTAGGGCATGACTTCATCCATGAAAGGGCTAATGGGGCCATCAGAAGCTGTGCGAAGCACAATTCAGTGTTTTTTATGTCGTGAGATGGCGGACAGCCTGCTACATTTATGGCTTATGCCTCTCCTCTGAAAATGCCCCGGCAGAGACCTGCCACACCTAATTCATGCCCAGGGCGGCGCAGTTGCAGTTGCCAGGCAATCTTAGGCAAACAGCCTCCAACCAAAGTGGAGGAAAGTGGGCCCTAGTGCAGAAGAAGCTTAGCATGTAAATTGCTTTGAGTACTGAGCTCTATGACGTCAACCATTGGTGTGAGGATGGCGATCATCATCATCATCATCATCATCATTGACCAGGTTCGTACCAGCTAATCCTCATATCTCTCTAACATGAATCCCACTCTGACTTTTGGGGGTTTAGGCTTTCGGGGGTTTAGGGCTTTAAGGGTTTGGGCTTTTGAGGGGTCTCAAGGGTTTAAGCTTTTGGGGGTTTAGGGTTTTACGGTTTAAGGCTATTGGGGGCTTAGGGTTTTGGGGGTTTACGGCTTTAAGGGTTTAGGATTTTAAGGGCTTAGGCTGGGGGTTTAGGGTTTTAAGGGTTTAGGCTTCGGGGGAGTTTAAGGTACGGGTTTAGGCTTTTGCGGGTTTACGGCTGTAAGGGTTTAGGCTGTAGGGGTTTAGGGCTTCAAGGGTTTAGGTTTTAGGGGTTTAGGGTTTAGGGGTTTAGGATATCATTAGCTGTAAATGACAGCAAGAAGAGCGAGAATACTTAGACCTAGAGTATCCAACCGCAGAGGTGACAACTAGCAACAGTGACGGGGGTATTGAACAGTACTTCACCTATACACTACAAAGCAAATGAGCAATAGCAGCGTTGCTAGGAGTAGCGATACCTTCCCTGAACCCCTAAACCCCTAAACCCTCAAACCCTAAACCCCTAAACCCTAAACCCCTAAACCCTAAACCCCTAGACCCTGAACCTCCTGACCCTTGCTCCTCGCACCGGCGGCCGACTGCCCGAGCCACTGCCAAGCCATCGCCCGCATGGTGCCCAATGATCGAATTCTCGCTTTCTTTGCAGGAAAGGGTTTAGGGTTTAGGGTTCAGGGAAAGAAGACCAAAAAAAAAACTTACTACTCTTTAAATGCTGCTGTTGTCACGGCCAGTGTAACTCTGAATATGATGCTTGATGGTCGTTGCTGCCGATATCATTAGTGGTAGTATGTTGGCGGAGTGTGATGTAGTGGTAGCGGCAGTACGATCGTGGCCTGCAAGACAGTCAGTCTAGGGTCAAATGCGTCAAATGCGCCGCTGCTTTGAAGAGTCTCAAACTTTCGGGATCACAATGTGCAGTCTGGCCCCTTCCCCCTGCCCCTCACCAAATGGGAATCTCCTGCCCCTACCCCGAAGCCTAAGCTTGCAAAATGATGACGACGATTGCATCAGACATCAATGACGACATGGAATGTGAAAAAAACAGCAAGAAGGCAGGAAGCCAGCAGGATAGTCATACAGGCGCAAGTACTCGCAACCATGCAACACCAAGTTCATTACTTGCCTTGCCTTGGAGTAGCTTCTGAAAACATTCCGGGGATGCTGCGCCATGCAGAGCTGGGGTGGCGGAGATGACATCGAGCTTGTGCAGAGCTATCGGCCCCACGAAGCCCGGCTTAGGGTTCCAGGGTTTGGGGATTAGGGTTTAGGATGTAGGGCTTATGCACGCATCCATTGCGGACTGTCCCGAAGCAACCACTTGAGGAGTAACTACGCATTCAGTGTGCCTGACGGTGGGCACGCATATGCGGACAAAAGATCTCACGAGGGGGCCGGAATGGGATCTCTGCCGCAACCGGTTCCTGTACAACTGTATGACCCTCCTTACGAACCTGCCGGTAAAGACGGCCGGTGAAATGCCGAAATAATCTGTCACACACCACTCTTACGGCTTAGGTCCTTATGTACTCCCTTGAGGAACAAAGTCTCGACACGTGGCCGAACACCCTCTGTGAAGCCAAGGACACAGGGATCGCGCGCATCGCCGTGGAGCGGTGCCAGCGTCGCCACGCAGCGGGCCAAGGGTTCCAGGATTGAAAGGTAGGGTTCTATAAGCCTAGGCGTCCAGAGATTTCATTATTGGTCCGTAAGGGGTCTAGGGCCTTAATTTTCAGGTCCCTGGAAGCATGGGGTAAGGCGACCCAAACAAGGAATTGCAATGCAGACTATAGGTAGGCCCCAAACCCGATCATGAAAGGGCTTTTTATGGATATTTATGCTAGGCTGCTTCTGGTGTTCATACCACCATACCGCAACAACGCATAAACCCTCACCACCTTAACCCTAAAACCACCCAAACCCTAAACCCTGAACCCTAAACCGGCCAAGCCCTAAAACTCCTAAAAGTCGAAACGCTAAATCCCACAGGCCCTTGTATAGGTTATGTGACCTGATACTTATATAATATGTTATATAGTTACATTGTATATAGAATAGTGTACTTCATATAAGTCATATTTACATAATATAATATATACATACATATACATATACATATACATATACATATACATATACATATACATATACATATACATATACATATACATTTTTTCTATATACACATACATACATACATACATACATACATACATACATACATACAGTGCCTTATTTTATGGGCTTCCTAGGTCCTCAGTGCCTCGGCTGATGGTGCCCTGGCGCTGAGCGATCTCCGAAACCTGGCGGAAGGGCCCAAAGCCAGGGCGCCGAGTTCCAAGGCCCAGGGGTGGGTACTGAGGGCTTGGTAACTAGGGACCTTAAATTTTTACAATCCTAAACCCTAAACCGTGAAGGGGTTTAGGGGTTTGTGGGTTTAGGATGACTTGAGGGGTTTAGAGGGGTGTAGGGGTTTAAGGTACGAGGGGTTTTGGGGTTTCGGGGAACTTTCGGTATTCCTTCGTAGATGGGGCCCATAGGGTTTAGGACTCAGGGTTCAGGCTCAGAGTTGCGGGATATTATAGTCACTGCATAGGTGTACGCTGTGTCATACCCCTTGAATTATTCCTCTGCACCTCTGCAGCGCCAGACGCGCAAAACTGTGGCATCCAATGCTGGCGAACATCCCTCTAAACCCTAAACTCCAAAACCTAAACTACAAAACCCTCAACCCTGAACCCTAAAACCCTAAAGCCTAAACGCTCTTTTCTCCCTTTGGAAGCACAGACCTTGGTTCTCCAACACCCCGAAGCTTCCGGTAATTGCTTGAGGGCATTGAGCTTGGAGTTTCGGATTTTGAGGCTCATGAAGGGGCCTTAATACTGAGAATAGGGTTCCTTTAAAGGGCTCCTTATAAGAGTTACTATACGGGATACTACAAGGGTTTAGTGTAGGGGCCTTGATAATTAGAATAGGGTTTTGGGGTTGCTTATGCTATAATCATAATAATGAGGACACCCCCACAGTAGTGTTGGTACTTATTTCGGCCCCTGCATTATGCGCTTTAGGCTTCGGGGTGTGATACAGGGTTTAGTATTTAGGGTTTGGGGATGTTTGGGGTTTGGGTTGTCAAATGCCTAGAGAAAGGGTTGTTCGGGGATTTGTTGACCGCTTTGGTGGGGTTGAAGCCGGTTCGCCGCGTCCTCCATATTTGCCATACGCAACAACTCTTTCGGCACTTGCATTCGCGGTTGTAGGGTGCAGGGTGTTGGAGTTTCGGAGCTGAGGGACTGGCTGAAAGGGTTGGTTTAGGGTTTAGGGTTTAGGTGATTTTGTTGCTTAGTAATCAATGCAAACAGGAAGAATACTGGAGTACTATTCCTATACAATGACATGTCCCGCCATAGTCCCTACACATGATGGTATAAAGTACCGCAAATGCCCTTTCGGAGTATTAAAGTTATGAAGGCCTGGGCTGTTGCGCTGGTTCCGGCCAGAGGTTTGCTCGTTCTTGTTCGGCTATTGAATTCAAGTTGGCATTAGTTGCCATGATGGGGGGGTCTGCAGTGAATAGTAGGGTTTCTTCATCATGGTAACTTAAATTAAGTTGCCTAACGAGAACGCAGTTTGTCAAAACTTGCGGTAGTTTAAGGGCTGAATGTTAGGACTGCAGGGCAGATAGGCTTAGGTTTAGAGGTTCAGGGATTTAGAGTTTAGGGTTCAGGAGTGTAGGGTGTAGAGCTTGAGAGATTTAGGGTTTCAGGCGTCTTACTGTTTTCCGGGGGCAGGTGACGGACTTCAGTAGTTTGACTTGCGGGGTGCGAAACTTGTCGGCGCAGGAGCCTTTTAGGGTTAGGGTTTAGGGGGCTCTATGGGTTCAACTCGGGAAGTTCATGGTGAGTTTATTGAGGCCGAGGGCTTGCGGTCTTCTGGGTTCGTTTGCCTTCTGTGGTAACGCTGTTTAGGGTCTAGGGAATTAATCGGCGCAGAAGAGAAGGGGCAGGATCTGTTGTTCACAGGCACATTGGCTTTCTCCTCCGCTGTTCAATTCCGGCAGCTACTGGCCTTCCCAACACACTCCAGTCTAATCTGATGTGGGATCCGGGCCCTAAACCCTAAACCCTGAACCCTAAACCCACCTAAACCCTAAACCCACCTAAACCCTAAACCGAATTTCTTGGCTAACGGCAAGCATTCCGGAAGCTCCATGCAGACCCGTGGCAGGAAGATGAGGAGGGCGGCAGATCGTCCAGCTGCCCTGAAGCGACACAAAAAGAGGCTTCACGGTTTAGGGTTTAGGGTTTGGGGTTTAGGTTTTAGGGTTTGGGGTTTAGGGTTTAGGGTGACGCAAATAGAGGCTTAAGGGTTTAGGGGTCGAAACTCTCACAACCCTTCAAGCACCGACAATCCTAGACCCTACAGCCCCCAGACCTAAAGCTCTAACGACCGAAGCGGATCTTTCTGGATTAATATCATTATTATCACATCAGTATTATTCTTAGTAGTATTATTATTATTGTTATTATTATTAGTATTATTATTATTATTACTAGTATTATGATTATTCTGGAAGAGACGTCACCTCAGGATGGTTCTAAGCGGGGTCTCCTCTAGGCGTCTGCCTGACAAGAAACTGCCAAGTCCCGGTAATTCCAACACCTGCCGAAGGTGAAGCTGAGGTTTAGGGTTTAGGGGAAGGTTTTAGTTTTAACCCAGTCGAAGAAGTGGATCGCGGAATTCTTTGAAGTTTTCTGTTTGGTGTTTAAGGTTTAGGGGCAAATGGCAGGCCTAAGACTCTAAGCCCCTTTCTCTCGACTTGCATCTGTTTCTGAGCTTTCCCTTCCGTGGCTTGTTTAGGCAATACGTGGCCTCAAGTGGGTCAGTGGATCAGCTTATAAGGCTTAATGCTTAAGCTTTTGAGGAAGGGACAGCATGGTGAACCGATGGGGATCGTTTATCTGACCCTAAACCCTAAACCCCATACCTGCCCTAAATGTTGATGTAGCATGAGCCGAAGACCCTAAAAGCAAACCCGCCCGGCGATAGTTTAGTCGGTCTGCTCATCGACATCAGCCTTACGCCCAAAGCGCAGCTACTTGATGCGAGGGCACGCTGCCTTTCTGCAGGGGAATAGTACGGTTACGATACCGGAAAGGTATTTAGTTTTGTGTATTTATCCTTCTATTCATTAGCAGGTGATTCTACTGAGGGCCTTAATAAGTAAAAGCGCGCATCGTACGCACAGACATCAAGATTCCCACCTCCCCAGTCGCTCCTGCCCCCGAAGTTCCCAAAACAGAACAGACAGTCCCAACATGAACGCATAAACCATGACGTTGCTGTCAACTCCCACAGAGGACTCAATTCCTCCTGGTGCACATGAGCCCGGAATTCCGAACCCAAGCCCAAAAAACCCAAGCCCTAAACCCTAAACCCTAAACCCTAAGCCCTAAGCCCAAACCCAAAACCCCAAGCCCTAACTCCAAAGAAGCCATGAACCCCGATGACGAGGGCCTTGGCCACTGTGACACCGTGGAAGGCCGCCCGGAGCTTCTTCCGGGATTCACAAAGCCGCGGGATCTGCAAGCCGGGGATGACTTTCAGGTCTTTAGGGCTTAGGGTTTAAGGTTTAGGGCTTTAGGGTTTTAGGGTTAGGGTTTAGGGTTTAGGGTTTTCGGTGAGAAGCTGCAAGCCGCTTCACACTAACGGCGCCGTGACATTAAACACCAGCATCATCTTCTGTGCAATCGTTCCTCGTCATGGTCATTATGAACATCACCCATTTCAGAACGGGCCTTTGGTTCAATGCTAGCTTCGCGAAGTCGCTGCATCCCATTTTGTGAGCGAAGTTCAGCGGTTTGGGGAAGAAACGTCTGCTGCTGTAACCCCAATGCATCGGCCTTAAAACTTTGAAAGCTCAAAATCCCTAGACCCTAAACCTTAAACCCTAAACTGCCTAAATCCTGAACCCTAAACCCCAAACCCCAAATCCGAAACTGCCTAAACCCTAATCCCCAAGCCCTACACCCTAAACTGCCTAAACCCTAATCCCCAAGCCCTACACCCTAAACTGCCTAAACCCTAAACCCCTAAACCCTAAACCCTCAACCCCAAACCCTCAACCCCTAAACCCTATAAACCCAAAAAACCCCCTGCAAGGCTTGGCCTGGCTTCCCGGAGAGGATCGCCTCTTCGCCAGCGGAGCCCTCGATGGCCACGTAAAGGTCTGGGACGCGGCACCTCCAAAGCAAGAGTTTAGGGTTTTGGGTTTAGGGGTTTTGGGGTTTAGGCGTTTAGGGTTTGGGGTTTGGGGGTTTAGGGGTTTAGGGTTTAGGGGTTTAGGGTTTAGGGTCTTAGGGGTTTAGGGTTTGGGGTTTAGGTTTTTTTTAGGAGACCTTGCACTTTAGCAAGGTAGTATTGGACGGTTTTAACGGTTTTGTAGCTGCTTGGGGGCTAAACCCTCAAGCCCTAAACCCTGAAGCCCCAAAGCCGTAACGTCCTAACGCCCTAAATCCCCGCACATCGAGGCTTCCTCATCTTCGGCCCTTTGCGCGGTGCTGGATCTGGATCTCCGACGTGCAGTGCGAGGCAGGCCCTCTCCGGATGTAGTTGAGAGAGATTCTACGGGGGCCCATGTGATTTTAGGGTTTAGGAGTTCAGTGGAATTGGGTTTAGGGCTTCGGGGTTTAGGACTCAGGACAAGGGTTTGGGACACATGTGATCAGTATGCTGGTGGTTGCCTATTTCATCCTCATTACTCATGATCAGGGAGGGGTGTAGTAGGGTTATACGTCCCCTAAGAGGGGCTATACTTATAGTTACCCTAATTATTTACTACCTCACTTTATATCTATCCATGAACCTCCAAGTAGCATTCCAGCGGTAAGTCCCAAGCTCCGTGAGGTCTGGCCATCGCCGACCCCAAGTGCGGTGCGCAGGCAGAAGCCCTGCAAACCTAGGGTTTAGGGAGTTTAGGGTTGTCATAAGTAAATTGATGACATACAGCCTCTTTGGTGCCCGTGACTCCGAATGTACATAATGAACACTAAGATTGCTATTGTCCGGTGTTTGCAATGAAAACTCGAAAGCCTGAAAGCCGTTCATCTGACATAGTGTCGAAGCTGATGCTCCCCTTCAGTTGTCAGAATCAAGTCCCAAAGGGCATGGGATGTTGGATTCCTTCAATTATGTGTTGCTCTCAATTGGGAAAACGTCAGCTTTTACGGGGTTCGGGGCTTTAGAGTTTCGGGTGTAGGCCTAAGGATTCAGGCTGTAGAAGTCGAGGCTTCTACACAAACAGGGCAGACAGGCATGACAAGACGACCTCAGAAATACCAGTGATGACAATAGTGCTGATCAGAATCATGATGAGGTGAAGATGGTGACGATGGTGGTGGTGACCATGATGATGATGATGATGATGGTGATGATAACGGTGATGATGATGATGATGATGGTGACGATGATGTTGGTGATGAAGGTGGGGCGTGATGATGATTATGATGCTGGTGCTGGTGCTGGTGCTGGTGCTGGTGCTGGTGCTGGTGCTGGTGCTGGTGCTGGTGCTGGTGCTGGTGCTGGTGCTGGTGGATGGTCCTGGTGGATGGTGATGGTGATGGTGATGGTGATGGTGATGGTGATGGTGATGGTGATGGTGGTAGTGGTGGTGGTGGTGGTGGTGGTGGTGGTGGTGGTGCTGGTGGTGATGGTGATGGTGATTGTGATGGTGGTGAGGCAGAGAAGTGGATGATGATGCAGCATTGATGTTCGTCTGCATAACAACTGTCTGTGAGTAGCAGCAGAAGGAGCAAGAGGAGGATCGAGCCGACAAACATCCAGCCAATTTAAACGCAGAAGTAACAGCGCCAGTATCGGTCGGACTAGCTAAATTGTAGTCATCCCGGAATCCCTGTACCAAAAGCCCTAAACCAGCCTAAACCCCTAAACCCTGAACCCTAAACCCTAACTCCGCCGAATCTGTCCCAGCTCGCCGTGGCGCTTGGGGACTGCACCGTTCGCCTCGTGGACCTCCGCAGCGGGCGGGCGGTGAACACGCTGCCGTTGGGCTTGGATTCTTAAACCCTAAAATAGGGTTTAAACCCTAAACCCCAAACCCTAAAGTTTAGGGTTTGAGGTCTTGGGTTTAGGGCTCAGGCCCTAAACCCTCACCCCTTAATAGTTGTTGCTCTCTAAGTTATTGTTTTGGGACCTAAAAGGAGACCCTAGTTTGGAAATCTGCCCATGTAGTATCGGGAATTATGAGAGTTCAGAAATTACTATAGAGGGACAAGGGAATGCAGTATAATACAGGGAGAATGAGGGAATATACCCTTACTAATATATCTGACCCGCAGAGGACCTTGAACCCCACAGCCTAAAGCCTACTCCATTCGGGCCGTAAGGGGCCCTGCAAGGTTTTGTTTTCAATGAGGGTTCTGTGAAGATTACGACTGCTGGACTGGAGATGTGGTGGAAAAAGGGCTTGATGATGAGTCATGATGGGGGCTTCTATGGAGGATGTGTATTGTCAGGTCTCTTTAAGGACATGTAAATGGTAGAGTAGACCCTCAACCCCACATGTCTGTAATTCCCCAAACCCATAAACCAAAGCCCACCTCTGAGCCCCATGCATGCAGCAGAAGAGTCTGCAGATAGAACTAGCTCTCGTAGCCCCGATGCCTTGTGGTAGCCCCGATGGAACGCTTATAGTAACCCGAAGAGTAGCTGCGTAGTAGCCTTTGTGGAGCCCGTATAGTAGCCCGAATCATAGCTGTCATAGCTTCATGGTAGCCTTTGTGGAGCCCTAAACATAACTTTAATAGTGACCCGAGTAGGGAGCTAAAACCAAAGCCCTTCGACCTAAACCCTAAGAACCTAAGCCCTCATATTTACCCGAAATTGCGGCAACTGAGCGAAGGCAGGGCCACACCAAGCCTCCCCTGCCTGCCCGGCGTGTGTCAAGGGCTTCGGGTTATTATTGCTATCATTGTGTGATATAGTACGATAAAGCATAATCTAGTATAATGTAGTTTTATATATCATAATGTAGTAGAATGCAGTATAAAAGCATAATGAACCGAAATGTGATATAGTAAGACATAGTATGATGCAGTCTGATATAGCACAATGAATTTAGCATGATATAGTATAATGAAGTTTAGTATAACATGCTGTTGGGGTTTAGGGTTCGGGGCTTTGCGTAAGGACCTATGGGATTCGGATTGAGGCTGGGTTGATGCATGTTCCTCTGCCCGGGTCTACACATCCTGCACAGCATGCAGTCGATGTACATACGCTGCCGAGACTGCGGGCATGCAATACGGCATTCGCAGTAGTGTCGTCGAAACCACATCTCTTCGTTGCGCGAGAAAGCCGCAGTGTGAATTCCGATCTCGCGACGAACGATCGCCCACATTCTCCCTTACGATTCCTCCTTATAACTAGAGCAGCTATAGCATACCGTAACAGACCGCATAATCCGATTCTATTTCTTAAGACGCCTCGATGATTCGAATCCTGGACTCCCCTTGGCCAGGTCCGTTGTCTGGGGCGACCCCTCCATGGGCCACCTTTACTCAGGAGGAATGGACTGCGCCTTAGATTCGGATGAGCTGTCGGGTTTAAGGGCCTGATCTTGCCATCAGTCTTACATGCTTTGAGCATGCAGGTACAGCTTCATCCATGAAACAGTCTGCAGAAACATCGCGAGATCTTGTCGCAGCCAGTCCTAGGATGGCACCATCCGGGCCTGGGACCCTCGCATGGGGGCACGAAGCCTCTTCCTCTTTGATCCCTATGCGCACGAAGGCATCTGTTGCTTGTAAGTGTGCGGAGCGACGATGGATTCAGCATGTTCGGGGAATAAGTGCTGGAACTCATCCTCACCCTCATTATTTTACATGACGATAGCACTCGTCTTCGCCACCAGTGCCACCACCTTCATCAGTACCATCATACGTCACCATCACCGTTTTTTGCGCGGTACCGCCTTCCTGTGTCATCAGAGGCCTCGTCTTCACCCCTTTGCATAACCATTACCCAGAGTCCAGAGAGCCCAACACCCCTTAAATAAGGAACATACCTTAAAATATAGGGGCCTTCATATTATGATTTCAGGNNCCCCCCCCCCCCCAACAGCCCTGCTCTAAGCCTTAGAGCCCTTGCAGTCTCCGTTTACTTTTGAGCCCCTGTAGTCTCTCCCATCAGCGCCCAGAGAGCGCACTACTCCAGCAGTTTACCTTCAAAGATGGGGAGGTTCCTGTGAAAATAGGGTGTAAGGTGTGTTCTTTAATTCAAGAACATACCTTAAAGTGTAGGGACCCAAAATATTAACGTATCCCCGATGTACGGTATATTACGGTATATTCCTTAGTCAAGGAACATACCTGAAACCATGGGGACCCCATTACATCATAGTTGCAGGGCCTATTCCTTAAGGCGTGCTTGGGCTCTGTGGGAGCTCGTCGAGTCCCTCAACCCCTATCCCCCGCCCCTAAACCCTAAGCCCGGAACTCTAAACCCTAAAACCCT
>CAJNJA010074964.1:244-21688 GCA_905231915.1 Symbiodinium necroappetens
TTCGGGTTTTTTGACACTCACACTCGGACAAGCCTGGCAAGGCTTCGGGTTTACGCTCTCACAACTCGGACATGCCAGGCGAGGTTCACGGTGCGAAGTCGGCGTGAAACAGGACTGGGCATCCCCAACGAACAAGATCCAGATGCAAAACCAGCAAGTCTAAGACCCTTACCATCAAAGCTCCCAAGCGACGAGGACCCCCAGAGGAAACTACATCTGCAAATCTACATGGGAGGTTCCCTGTCCGACAGTATCACAACAACAAGCTGAAGAACAGGCACACAACCGTCGGAGAGGGCAAGAGGTTGGAACTAGCTAGCCTACCGCAGCAAGCAAGGCCATCACTAGGGTGCAGGGCTGACGTGAAACAAACCGACATGTCTTTCACAAAACATCAAGCCCACATAGGGTTTCGACTCTCACACTCGCACAGGGCATGCAAGGCTTCACACGATTCAAGCTTACATGGTTGTCACAATGGTTGCGACCACAGACAAAGGACAACCAGAACAGATGTACGACCCAACAAAAGGGATGTTTGGGCTCAGCAGCTGGGGAGGCTTCATTTTGCAACCTATCTAGCTGACTGTTCCGGTGTTGGGCTTCGACGCTCACGGACTCACACTCGGATGTGGCAGATGAGGTTCGGCGATTCGGTATGGTTCAGCTTGTACAGTAGTGCCTAGGGGTTCTGAGGTTCAGGGCCTTGGTGGTCGGCCATGTATGCCTGTTCATAACTGGATGCATACGGACCGTCAGTAGGATCTTCCGTTTGCAGGGCGCCTAAGTAAGGCCCAGAGTGTCAGGAAATCCCATATACATACACATAGCGGAAGCCGCCGTATCAGATCTACATGCAGTGAGCGTAGACCGATCTCGTGGCTCCTTCGTGCATGCATTGCATGTATAAACACACACACATATATATATATATACATATGTATACACATACATACATACATACATACATACATACATTCATACAGACTGAAGAAACGTGTACATGAACCCAGGCTTGCTACTTAGAGAGAAACACGAACGAATCGAGGGTAATTCGAAGTACAACGGGGCCTATGCATGTCTTCAAGTTGCTACGGGCTAGTTCGCACGTTTCCACGCAGCCAAGGTACGGATGGTGCCAGTGTCCATCACGGCTCCAGCTCGTTCGCACCACTGCTCGCATATCTCTCGATGCTGCGTCTCAAGCATTGTGAGAGCCCTGAGGCCTTAAATGATCCCCGGCAGCGAGTGGACCCGCAGCAAAGTCAACGCTCAAGAAAAGAGCCAGGCAGCCATAAGTCTGACTCAAACTATGAGGGCTGGTCAAAGGTTATTGTGGGACTGTCTATGTCCAGTTCATGCGAGACTGAACGAGTGCTGCTGAACAGGGAAGGGGCTGCTGCCTACAATCGGTCAGGGTGGAGGGATAGCCATCTTGACAAGAGGCAGTCGTTGATCTCGTGCTGCTTGGCCACGTCGGCCTGTCCGAGATCGTGAGTCTGCACACTGCAGCCGTCAGACACGATAGATGTTGCGCCTCCAGTCGAGTTTTATTCACATCTTGCATTTGAAGCCTCGATTGGAGCTCCTTGCAGCTGCGTGTACATCAGCCGGTTCCGTAGACAAGCTTGTCTACCTACACTCAGCTCACATGGTCCTCGAGCTCAGCAGATCGCCTGGGAAAGCAGCAATCAGTCTCCACATATCAAAGTACTCAGAGCTGTGCAGAGGCCCTGGCTGTTCAGTGTCCCCGGCCTAAGGCGGACGCTGCTGCACGAAGTCCCATCGAATCCAGCCGGCCAGCCTTCACGTTCTTTCTGTCGTCCGGCTCGAGCGGCACGTTGTTTGAATTGTCGATGGTTTGAAGTCTGGCTTTCCTGCCGGAATCATGCTACAGGAGTTGTGCAAATCACAGAGAACCAGAACGTCAACTGGTCCCTGCTTGCGGCGGGCACCCGTGCACAAAGCAAGACTTGCAAGGTTCCCAACAGCGTTGACTCACCGACGTTCTCCAGTTTTTTGCCGAGACACAGCACATCGTTTGTAGCCGCCGCCACAGAATGTGCCTGGCTTCGGAGAGCGTGCGGTACCATGAGGCGGATTCAACGGAGTTCAACGGCACCTCACGCAGCTTTTTCAGTTCCTCCTGCGACTGTCTGTACTTGTCCTTGAAGAATTCGCCTCGGCCCAACTCCGTTTTACATGAGTAGACAGAAGAAGGGCAGTTTCAGTGTAAGGGCTGCGCCGGAACCCTGCATTTCGTTAATTTTGTGCAGGGCTTCATCTCTCTCTTGCTTGGCACCGCGTAGCTCCTGCATCTCCAGCTAGCTCAGCCTCTGCCTAAATGCAAATACAACTAGGCATTATTTGGGGAGGTGTCATGCTGGTTCTTCAGGCAAGATGGACTCAATCTCTAACTCTATTTGCCTCGACCCTTCGCAAAAGGGTCGCCCTGCGGGGCAGAGCGATAATGATATCAAGAACTTTGCTTCTACAGCATGGCACACGATGCTACCAATCTGGACTACTGTACTCTGCCGGCCATCTAGGAGTCTTCAGAGTACCCAAGCTCTCTCCTGAGTCTTTGCTTCGAGTTGTCTTTGCAGCTCCTGCCCCATGCCGCCGACACAATCTAAGAAAGTACAATGAACACTTGTCAAGAAACACGCGCACACACACAAGCATGAATGCGTGTTTGCGTAAGAAAAGTTTAAACTCGCAGGTACACATATTCATCAATCCATCCATGCATCCAGACAGGCCCGTTACACGCATGCATACATACAGCGTACATACAAACATACGTTCATACATACGTACATACATTTTGCACTCGCCTTCGACGATGTCAGGCGAGGTTCCCTCTACTATTTTACTGTTTGGCTGTTTCACTCCACATACGGCAGGCGGAGATGCAAAAAAGTGCTTGCATCTCGGGCACACCCGTGCATACCGGCCTACTATTTTGAAAACTTTTGGTTTAACTCTTGTACCGTTCGACTATTTCACTCCAGACATAGTGCTCCCATAGCCGATGTTCGGGGTGGAAACCGGAGATGAAAAAAGCTTTTGCATCTCGGGTCGCCACCAGTCGGTTGCGGTGGCTCCCACGCTTTACCAAGTACTACCAAGTACTGCCACATACTACCTACCACATACTACCAGGCAGCACTACCAGCAGAATGAAGGTTATGCATCTCGAGCAGCCACCCCTGCATGTCGGCGCTGTACTACTTTACTATTTTACCACTTCACTCCACATTCAGCACTGCCGTGGCCGATGGTTGTGGTTGGCAGCTGGAGATCCAAAAGCATCTCGGGCAGCCACTCTTGGATGTCGTACGACCACGTACTCGACACACCAGTAACATGTACTACTAAGTTACTGCTAGGTACGACCAGGTACTACCACGTATTACCAACCACCACATACTGCCACATACTGCCACGTGCTACCAGATACTACCAGGTACACCACATACTACCAAGCAGAGCGAAGGTTTTACACCTTTGGCAGCCGCGCCCTGTACTGATTTGCTAGTCTTCCATTTCACTCCACAGACAGTGCCGCCGTGGCCTCGCGAGCAGCCAACCCGAAACATCGACCGTGCCCCCAGCAAACATCGACCATGGTCCCACAAGCCTTCGGCATCTCGGGCAGCCAACCGCAAACATCGGCCATCAAGCTTTTTGCATCTCACGCAAACATCGCTTACCAAGTTTTCGCATCTCGGTAAGCCACCCCTGCATGTCGGGCAGCCTTGTGGCATGTCGGCCGAACGCATCCCGCATCCCCATCCAAAACTCCATCCATTCATCCATCCTTGCATGCAGGCATGCGGCATGCGGGCATGCGAGTTTAACATGAGTATATACACACAAGCATACATATCTATGGTATGTGGTTTCTTTCCATATGTGCTCAAGCTTGTTCACACGTGTGTTTGTGTGTGTGTGTGTCTACGTGCAAACAATACCTGCTTCTCGTGATGCGCACATCTGTTGGTTGAACTATGTTAAACTGTAGCTATGAAAACATGACTGTAGCCTGTGTGCGCGATAAAGAGGGGCATTCGTGTGGCTGTAAAATCCATATAGCCTTCATTGCCTCTTATCTTCCGCTGCATGTCAGTCACACTGCTGAAACGCAAAAGGCGCACCTTGACCTGTCTGGAGGCATCTCCAGTGCCATCAGATCGCTCTCTCACTTCTTTTGTCATTTGCGACATCACCTTCCGCGCTTGGATGCCTACATGCTGGACCTCTGTGCAGAAGCACCCACCTGCGTCATTTCTTCATTGAGCTTCTTTGCATCCGCGTATTTCTGGCAATGCGCTTCACATCAGAGAAAGCTCAAGTCTCGAGTGGATCGTAGATTCCAGCCTTCTCGAAGTGCAAAGCTTTCACTTTCCACTTCTCCTCGGCGCTTTGGTCATCATGTTATGGATAGCTCTTTGTCGGCTCCTGGTCCTTTGGATTGGGTACCAAAATCCATTAACAATTGTCCACACACGTCCACACTCTACCATATTCTGAAAAGTTACTGTCGGTCGAGGGCCGCCTGCTAAGCGGGAGGTCCCACGCCGGTCACCGCAGGTTTAGCGTGGGCTGGAGCCAGACGCTCTATACATCGTCATCGTCATAAATGACTCCAGGGACGCGAGACCTGGCTGTACACAAATGGTTTTCCAAGCTCGTAGAGGCATGCGTCAAGGCTTGGATCCGAGCTCTCTCCACAGCGGTTGCGCGAGCAACCTCCAGCTGCCAGCTTGCCCTGAGCGAGGTGCGATGTCGCCGCTTGCACAGCGTGTTCGCCTCCGTGTCTGCAGCAGCATTCAATCGTCTGCACTCCTCCGTTGTCGCAGGCACCCAAGTAGGAGCGGCCCACGAGGGACCTTTTCCATGGCTCGGGATCCACACCACTGACCAGTCAACACCACGATGGCGCAAAGCCTTACCAGATTGAGCAGCCCGATCCGCCAAGAGCCTGAGGGAACACTGACTCGGGCAGCAGAGGACTCGGATCGCCGATTGGCAATCACATAGAATCCAGACTCGTCGTGGAGGCCGTGGCGTTACCAGCAAGGCGGCCAGCAGCTCCTCCAATGCCTTCAATTCCATTCTGAACGGTGTTTGATCTTCGTGGGTGTCGGCACCTGCAATCCGGGCCAAAGGCCGATCGCAGGCAATACCAAAGCTTCCAATGCCCTCCAGACTGGAGCCGTCTGTAGCCAGTATCAACTCCTCGATGTGGTCGTCGGTAGCGGTCTCAAACAGATGCACTAGGGGCTCTCGACAAAGGGCCGCCTCCTGAGGCGGGCCAGGATACTCCGAAAGTGGACACCCAAGGAGCCTTTCTTCGACCCGGTTCACTGGAGGGGCGAGGTTCGCCCGACACCCGCGCAATTCTGGGCAGGTCCACAGCACATGAGAGCGGGACGGCCAGGCACGGCCACACAGGCAGGTGTTCGGCGTGCCCCCATGCTTGCGCCCAAAGTGCCATGCAGTGCCGCCTGTCGCCAGGCAAGCTCTCGTCGCATTAGAGGAGGTAGCATTCCTATACTCAAGACCATGCCCCACAAAGGCAAACCTGAGGTCGGCCCCCGGAGAGGGGAGATCCAAGCCAACCGCAAGGGTGGGATCATCTCGATGCATACGCCTGGCGACTCTGCCACAAGTCCTTGTCGCCTCTTGCACATGATGCTCGGTGAGCCACCAACGAAGGGCATGCATGGAGTCTTCCCCAAAGCAAAAGGTTCGCAGCGTGCCCCGATCGTCTCTGCGCTGCAGGCGGCGATTTGCAGCGTCAAGCTGCCAGCCCAAGCGCCGCACCGTCTGGATGGCAGCAGGAACCCCCGCGGTCCGGGCGACACGCAGCGAACTAATCAAGTCCTGCTCCGACCCATCCGATGGACGAACCAACGAGCGAGCCAGGGCAGACAGGGAAGCCCAATCAGCCATCCAGAAAGGGTCCGACGTCCAGCCCAGCACCTGGCCGATGAGCACCCGAGGCGCCTCGAACGTCAGCACGGCTTGAAGTGCATGGCTCACAGAAAGCTTGATTGCACGCAACTCCTCCTGTGCAGGGAGAGCAACCCCCGCAGCCCAGAACATGGCAGGAAAGATCAAGGACCTGATGACCTGAAACTTGGCCCCGAGGCTAAAGGCAGGACTTGTGGCATGGGCACGAAGTTTAGCCAAGCAGAGCCGCAAAGGGCAAGCATCGCCAGTCGCCAGAGAGAGGTCGATGCCAAGGAACTGAAGGCTCGGAGTCACGGTGTAGCCGCGCTCGCGTGCAACAACGCACCAAGGGCTAGACGGGTCCTCCGTCACCAAATGGCACTTGGGACGAGAGCAGGTCAGGCCAGCAGCCCTGTCGAACTCGTCACTGCGCTGCAGGGCCTGCTGAGCGTCCCACGCAGAGGACCCGCTCTCGTCAGGCATCCACAGGACCCGGTCATCAACGAAAATGCCCGTTTCCACTTGCTGGGAGGACACGTGTTGCGTCCAGAGGTGTCCAACACAGAGGCTGAGGACCGGGCTCAAAGGGCAGCCCTGGAGCAAACCTATGTGCGCCGGCCTCCAGAAGGAGGTGGTGTGGTTGTCCACCGCAAACAAGCGAAGCTGCTGGGCATAGAAACCAGAAATGAGCTGGGTCAAGGGTTCCGGTGCCCTAGGTGACGCAAGGTCTCAGTGATCACTGGCACGCTCAAAGAGTCGAAGAAAGCGCTAAGATCTTGCTGGATAAAAGCCCGAGTGCCCAAATTCCAGGCCTGAAGGATACGGGCATGAACATCGGCCACACTCTTACCCGGAGCAGCGCCACAGGCACGGTGGTCGTTCCACTGGAGGACCCAGCTCTGCAGCCGTTTGGCAAGAACCCGGGAGCCGGCCCGCCACGCCATTGGCAACAAGGCCACAGGACGCGTAGTATTGTTGCGCTTAGGCAGCAAAACAATCAAAGAGCGTTGCCAAATGCTCGGCACCCGCCCGGTTGCGACCACCTGGGCCCAGAGCCTTTGAAACCCAGTCCACCAGTCTGGGGGGAGTGCCAAAAACATGCTGGCCTGCCAGTCATCAGCACCAGGGGCTTTAGACTTCATCTTGCCCATTGCCCCTTTGAGCTCGTGCACCGTGGGAACCAAATCCAGGTCAGCCGGAGTGTGCTGAGGAAGGTTTTGCAGCAGACGGCGGTAGGAGGGCAGGTCAGCCTCACACGAGGGAGTTTGCCACCGCCGAATCCAAATCTCCCCTTGCTCCTGCACCCTGTGGGAAGGATGCACCGTACCCTTCATGGCCTCCCTCAAAAGAGGAGGCTGTTGCAGCTCCATATCCAGATCAGCCCGACGCTTAATCCAGTTGATGGCACGGGCCGGAGACTCCTGAATCTTCTCGCGCCACTTGCTCAAGCAGGCCTCCCGATGAGCGGCCCGGTGCGACTCGATCAACTCGTTGATCGGAGGCAAGGCCTGTTCAGGCAAGGAGGGGTCGACGTGTGGGAGGTCTGGCACTTGTGCCCGAGTATGGCCCAGCGACTGAGTCAAACGCTGGCGAAGTGCTGTGTTCCAGGGCTCCTGAACAAGCTGCTGCAGGCGGCGTGCGAGATGCCGCAAAGCACGAAGAGGCCGGGGTTCGTGGCCATCGCGTGTAGGTGCCCCACTGGGGAGCTCTCGTGGCTCCGGTCGCCACGGTTGGCTTCTTCGGCAAGAGGCACAGCCAATGTCGAGATAATCCTCGGCCCAGTCAGAGAGCAAAGTCCAAGCCTCATCCAGCCTGGCGTGCGCGAGCAAGGCATCCAGCGCAGATTGTGGGAACTCCAAAGGGGGAGCCGTCTCAGGTCTAGGGCCAGCGAAGTTTTTAAAACGAGGCCGCTGCCAGGAGGGCTGAAAACCATCACCTCCAAAGTCAACTCGCACGATCCCATGGTCAGACAGCTCAGGCTGGCGAAAGGTGTGCCCAGCCGTGGCCACCAAGTCCAGGTGAGTCAAAGCGAAGTCGATGCGGCGCGTGTTGGAGGGGTTGGTAGGCGGCGGCTCAAAGGAGTAAGCCTCATCAGCAGCCCTCACCACATGTGAGCAGAGAGAGGTGGCAACCACACCCTCGGCTTGTGTGCAATTGAAGTCCCCCAAAATGACAAAGGGGCCGCCAAACACCGAAATCGCCCGCAGCAAGGCACTGAAGGCAGAGTTGGTGCGGGGCAAGTCCCAGGGGTAACCATAGAAGGAGGCGACGAGAACCGCAACGGTCCGGTCCCCCAAAGGCATGGAGACTAGGCCGGCAGCGACCCGATCACTCGCAATCTCCATCTCAAGCTGAACTGGCTGCATCGGAAGGCAGGAAACCAAAGCAACCCTATGACGGTTACGGTCGTCCCCGGGCCCCAGGACAGTTCGAAAACCCTGGCGCCGCCAAGCCACCGCAAAGCCGGGAGCAGTGGCCCGGTTGATGTCCACCTCCTGAAAAGCTGCCACCGCAGCGTTCTGCACCCGAAGCATGGAGGCAGCCGCCTCAATGATGGTGACCCCGTGGCGGGCCACGTTGCAGCTCAAAAGCGAGACGAAGGCTGAGACGGTATCTCCTCAATGGCCCGACGGGCGGATTCAAAGATCTCGTGCAGCTGCTCTTTGGTGAAGCCAGTGGCCTGGGTCCCGGCAACTTGACGCTTGAGGCTCTTGAGTCGCCTCAGTCTGGCCTGGACGACGCCCGGATAAATTGCAGGACACTTCTTACCGAGGTGCAGCTTCAGGGAGGTCTTGGTGCGGGCGATTGCCCCACACCGTTTGCACTTCCAGCAGTTCTTAAATCCAACCTTGGCCTGGGCACGCGGCTGCTTGAGGCCATCGTCAGAAGACTTGGGCTTATGCGGCGGCACAGGCAAGACAAAGGGGACAACATGCTCAGGCAGCTCCTGTAACTTGATCCTTGAAGTCCTATTGTTAGACCTTGCAGCTCGGATCCTGGCCTGGCGCAGGGGAGTCATAGCCTGGCGAACCATCATGCATTTCCAGGTCTTAGCACTGATCTCCGGGTGAGCCTGGAGCCTATGTGCAGTTTTGGCACGGGTCACCTGGTTTTGGACACGATCCACGACCTCACTTCGAAGCAGGCCTTGCTTGCACATAGGGCACCTCCAGTGAAAATCGGCTTGCTTGCCACGGCTAGTGAGCTGAAGTGCAGGTGGCGGCTTGTAAATGCCCTGGCCGTCATGATAGCGGAGAAGGTGCTGATGGCGGGCCCGATAGAGCTGCCTGGAGTCTTTCCCCTTCAGCCGAAAAGGGCAGAACTCGCACTGAAAAACACCCTTGAGCGCAATGGCAGGGCCCGTCGGCGTGTGAAAATGCAGTGGTCCACGGCGAGCCGGCCTGGCATCGCCCTCAGCAGGCGTCGGTGGCTCCGGACAGAAAGTCTCAACGTCACTTGCTCCATCGGCCGCCCCAGTGCTGGGTGGGCCGGTGTTGCCGGCAGCAGGTGGCGCATTGGTCCAGACAGTCTTGGCTCCCAGGCTGGGCGGTGACCGCCCCTGGCCGCTTTCGGCCCGGCTGCCCTTGGGCTTCTTCGAACTCGCGCATGCCGAGGACCACACAGTGCCCGAATGGACAGATGTGCCAGGGGACGAGCGCTGTCCTCCAACAGGTGGCCGCATAGGCTCCCGCGGGGCCTCGGGCTGAGTGCTCCGGCTTCGCTTGCTGGCCGTGGATCGAGGCAGAGAGGAAGGTGCATTAGAAGCGCGGGTCCAGACTGAGGCTTCATCAGCACTAGGTGGGCTGCTGCGGCCGCCGGCTCGTAAGTCCACGACTTGGCCCGTGCACCCCGCGAACAGGGCCTCAGGGTAGTGCTCGGTCAAAGTGGCGGGCATCACCAGATCGATGTGCTTGGGAGTATACCAAAGCACAATGGCCCTGCGCTTATGGGCTTTGGCCTCCTTAAAGACCATAGTGCCGAAGTTGGCGTCTCGGGGAATAACCATCAAGCACACATCATAAAGCCTGCTAAGGGCTTTGAGCTCCAAAACCGAGCCGTAAGCCGACTCCTTCTCGGCCAAGTCCAAGTATTTGTCGAAGCCCTCGGCCTTCGTTGGGCTCTCGGCTTCAAGACGCTCAAGCGAGGGCCCAAAGCCGTCCCACTCATCGACGTACTGAGCCTTGTGTCGCCGAAGGTGAGCATTTGCTCGTGCTCGCAGGTCGCGGTGACAGTGCTCAGTTTGCTTTTTCCCGCTAAGCCAAGTGAGACCCTTGGCCACGGCTCTGTAGAGACATGAGCCGTCCTTGTCGATGGCAATGATCTGACAGCCGGCCGGAATCTCCCGCTGGTGCAAGGCGCGGGTTTGTGCAGGAGAGGTCTCCTTGCCATGCTCGTCAATGACAGGCGGCTTCTCGACCTTAACAAGTTTCCCATCCAAGGGCGAGGCCGTGGCAGGAAGAAGCGGCACCGGGGCGGGCTTCAGGAAGTGCTGCTTGTTGCCCTGTGGTCTATGAGGAGCGACCTGGGCCCAAAGAGTCATCTCGCCTGGGGCGGCCGTGCCATCGTCGACGGTGGCCTGCAATGGCACCACGTCTTTGTCTCCAAATCTGTGCGTCCCACGGAACCGGTAAAGGAACTCCCGGCCGGTCCGCCTGTTGTGGATGAGAGTCACGGCGTCAAAAGCCTGTGCCAAAACAGACTTCACCTCCTCAGGCCCCCAATCACCGGGAACATGAGGGAAATTCCAAATCCGAGCAATGGCTTGTGCCGGGTCTCGAGTGGTTCTGGCGCCGATTCGCCCACCCTGCGCCACCAAGCCCAGCAAAGGCGACATGCGCAGACCACGCTCGTGATAGGCACTGGCGGCCTCGTCGGTGCCCTTGGCCAACCACTGGATTTGCGAAGCCACGGCGTCGCGAGGCGGATCCAGAAAAACGCCTTCTCTGCCGCTGGCAGCAAGGAGACTGGTCAGGTCCTTCTTCGGGATTCGGGCCTTCCCGAACAGCTGCCGGCCGGAACGGCCATGCGACTCCTCCAGCCAGGACCACGTATCGGAGAGGAGCACCTTCTGACCCGCAGCCCATTTGGCAATCGCCCGGGTCGGGTTCGTACGAAAAACCTTCCATTTCTCGGGGCTCAGGTAGGCCTCCGGAATGCGAATGGAGATGGCGCAGGTCTCGACCGGGGCCACCTTGACCGCTGCAGCCTTGTGCCCGGCATACCCTGCAGCAGCCTTCCCCGCCGACTGGATCTGGACCGTCTTGGCCTGCCGAAAACGAAGCATGTTGCCCACGCGGCCTGGGATGCGAGTGGGCCCGTCCTTCGAAAGCTCAATAAAGCATGACACGGTGAGGCTTAGAAGTACCTCGCAGAATCGTGGCGACCTTCTCGAGCTCGGCCTTGGAAGCCATAACAACTGCCTCCAGAGTGGCATCAGCCGCCAGCTCGTCCAGCTTCTTGCCCACCCCCGTGTGGGGAACGATCGGAGCATCCCAGTCCTGGGCTCTGAGCTCGAAGGGTTCGGAGTCCCTTCTCGACACTTGTTGCCATTCATCGGCATCCCCATGCTCCCCGGCGGTCGGGGCATGTGCTGTGGAAGGAGCAGCACTGTTGACACCTGCCCCTTTGCCTTTGCGCGGCGGAGCGGTCGCGGCAGGAGTGCCACGGCCGCGGCCAGACTCATCTGTCGCTGCCTCCGGCTGCTTGCGCTTATGCTCCTTGCCCGCCCCTTTGTGCTTCTTGGCCCGGGGCTCGCCTGACTCATGTTCCCGGCTGTCTGCCGGCCCTGGACGGGTGGCCGCTGGCAACTGGCTAGCTAAGGCTGACTCCACCGCCTTTCGAACCAACTCGGTGATCAAAGGCATCAGCTGGGCTGTCAAACCCTCAAGCAGACCCTCAAGGCCGGTGGGCCCACCCCCACAACGCATCAAAGGAAGCTGCGCCTGCAGGTCGTTCTCCATGCAGCGGCGCTCCGGCTGAGCATAGCCCAACTCAGGCAGGAGGCACACGGGTACCCCAAGGGGAGGGGGCCTAAACCCTACAGCACAAGGCGGGGAGGGAGCAGGCTCACGCAATTCAGGGGGCCGTCGGCTTGAATCCGAGCTCGGGCAAAGCAAGGCGGCCTGCGACTCAAGCTGGGACACGGGTACCCCTAAGGGCAAGGACTTAGACCCACCTAGGGGGGAGGGGGGAAAAGGCCAGGCACACGGGCCATCATCTCCTCCATCTCCTCCGTCCCAGAAGTCCCAGTCATTCGGGCTGGCTGCTGGAGGCACCGGGGGTCCGCTCCAGTCCTCTCGGCTCGGGGCTTCCCCGGGCGATTCATGAACTGTATCATCTTGCTCCTCCCAAGGGCCGAAACTCTTGCAGGAACCATGGGCCTCCAATGGAAACCCCAAAGGCATGGTGTTCATCCCACAGCATGCTACAGCAAGGCCAGATCCACTTACTTCGAAGGGACTCCTCGGCCTCGATTCGTCGTCGTCTCTCATTTCCAATCACTGCAGCCAGACGCGAAGCCTCGCGCCTGCCCTCAAAGGTCGTCCGCTCCATCCTAATAACCCGGCAACCCAAGCCACGTTCCTGATGGTCTCGCTGCACCCTCAAACTGCAGGATTCCCCAATGAGATTTTTGTCCATACGACGGTAATTTCGCAGCATGCGAAGCATCCAGCCCTTGCCTCCTGAAGAAGGAGCCATGGCGCCTGAGAAAGAATTGGCCCTCCGCTTGAGGGACGGAGGTCTACAGCTCAGCCACGGGGAGGCTTCTTTCCTTGAGCCACTCTACCATATTCTTCTGCATGGAGGCAGTGGCCGATCAACATGCACGGCCGAATTTGCTAGCTGAGGCACCAGGTCTTGAGATTCTTGGGCCTTCCTCAGGTTGCGGGTAGCGCTTTCGACACGGACTGTGCTCGCGTGCCTGCACGTAATGCAACAAGTTGGTCGGAAGATCACGGCACAACGCGACGCTAGAAACTTGGCATCAACGCAGGTGCCCTACTGGCTTAGCATGCAGCCGGGATACAGGACCTCGTCGACAATGCCACGCATCTTGCCGCGCTCACTGTTGGCTTCGGCAAGCTCCACCTGCGATGCAGTCCCCCACATCTCCGTTGCGGGATGCCCTCAGCGGGGTTCAGGCCTTGAGCCTCTCACACTCACCACGCAAATGCCTCTGAGAAGACCTCAGCTGAGCACGTGTGAGCACAGGCTCTGGCTCTGCATGCTCTGCGAGAGGTCTTGAAAGCCCGGCTCGCTCTGTGATCGGCTTGCCTCCATCTCCTGCTGCAAGGCCTTGAAAGAAGCTTCAAGGTGGAGCGACATCGGACAAAGCTAACAGCCCGGCACCTCAAGCTGGTCCTTGTACCCTCTCACCTGGTCATCAGCTTCACCTTGCGTCAAGGCTGGATCTACAATTCCACGATGCTCTACGCACGCAACACGGATGGCTTTCTGCTGAGTTCAGCTGACTTTGCTGACAAAGCGCGCTCCCGAACTGCACACGCGGAGGCGGAGGCCTGACACAAACGATCCAGAACGCTTCGACATCCGTTCACAGCCCCCGCCCTGGCATCGCACCTGGAATTGGTGGAGCTGCTGCTGGAGCAAGCGGCTCTCATCTTGCATCTGGCTGCAGCGCTGCTGAGATGTCCGAGCTTCCTCCTGCGCCTGGTCGGGCTGTCAGAGTTTTCGCACAACTTTCCCCGAATGTGAAATCCCCAAACAATCTGGTAGCAGGGCGGCAGCAGCGGCAGCTTCTCCATGAACACATGCACTCCACTGAAAGATCCATGGTTGCTTAGAATGGCTTCTGCTCACCACTCCCGTGCATCGCAGTTGTCAAGATCCCGGTCGTGGATCTAGACCCCCAAATTGTCAGTTCGAGGGGCATGGGTGATGTTCAACCTGATAAAATGCAAGACTGTGACAGCAGTCATGGTGACGATGGTGATGATGGTGACAGTGACGTCCATACTCAACCGTATCAACCATGGTAAAGGAGAAAGAAATAGCAACCACCCGAATCATTATTAGAGATCGCTAGAATAAGATGACATTGAAGAATGCAGAACAGCTCAACCAGAAGCCTGAAGGAGCTGCTCCTCCGCCGTTGTGAGCCGCCTCACGACAAACTGCGATGTGCAGAAGAAGAAAAAGGCATGCTACAAGGCTTCCTATAGTCCAACACGTTCTTGATGGGGTTCCTGTGGCTTTGAGATTTGGAGGTTTCAGAAAACTGGGTTTTCAGTGGTCCAAGCTGCACAACTGGACAAAGAATTTAAGGACTTTCACAACTGCAGGAATCAGAGTGGCAAGTTCCTGCAGAGTTCCCGGGGGTTTGCCGGAGACCAGGGGCAAGTAGACAAGACGAAGTTGTCACATGAGCTCGAAAGAACCGCAAATAACACGGTTTTTGCACCTATGCAACGGGGCCACAAAACACGGAACATGTGGTCTTCGCACATACAGCTTGGAAATGCGCAAACGTAACACAGATGTTACAAAGCGAGGTTTTGGCATGACCACAACGACGAAAACATGCAAAAAACTAGAAGTTTTGTGCTGTGCGAGTGCGGAGTAATACTCTAAAACATCACGAAAAGAGTTGGTTTCATATGGTGCCATGGTGAATTTGCAACAGCGGAGCGAATTCGCTGGTACTTGAAGCACTTCGTGCACCTCGATAAAAAAAAACACCGAATCCCGATATTCGCGGTTGTTGGTGATGTTTTGCTTCAGAGTTTTCTCCAGGCTTTAAGGAGCTGAGGTCTGCACAAAAAAAACATGCAGTTTTGTCTTGTGCGATTGTGGTGTAGTACTTCAGTACATCACGAAAAGTCTGTGTTTCATGGTGAACTTGCGACAGGGGAGCAGCTACTCCTCCTCCCCATCCTCCTCCTATCATCTTATAATCAGCAACATCATCATGATCATCATCATCGTCATCATGCCCAAGCATCATGATGTCGTCATCATCATCATCGTCATCATCATCATGCCTCGTCACTGACGTCATCATCATCACCACCACCACCATCAGGCGTGACCAGCATGCTGGCCTCATCACCGTCATCATCACCAGCAGGTCCCCCATCATTCTGTTGTCATCGTCATGTCGTCATCATCGCGTCATCACTGTCATCACCCGCGCAAACTCCAAGTTCCAAACTCAGCTCCGAAATCCAGTCTACCAAGTCCTGAACACAGTTCCCCGGGAAACCCCAAAAAACAAGCCATCAAGGTTTCGACTCTCACACTCGCACAAGGCCGGCATCAGGGTTTAGGGCTAGGGCTCAGACGTCCTAATGATAAAGATGTTGCGACTCTGGGTTTATATTTCGAGTCACACACTCGCACAATGCAGGGTTTATATTTGGGTCCTGTCGTTTCTGAGGCTCCCATTCGCGGAACCTCTCGGCTGGCTAAGCCGTAACTTCACACTCCCAGGTTGGCGTGGCTCTACAGATGGCAGGAAACTCTCCTGACTGTTGGGCACTCCACTCATATGCGCTTCTTACAAGACCACCAGTTGTAGGCTAGATTAGTGTTGGGTTTCGGTCAGTTGCCCAATGTTGCGTCGAGGTTGAGGTTTGTAAGGAGGGCTTTGGTTTCGACTCTCACTGTTGCAGGGTCTCGCTAGCTCGCAGACAAAGCAACCGGAACCGAAAACCCCAGCAACCTCTCCCAACCCTAAACCCTATGCCCTAAGCCCTAAACCCCTAAGTAGAGGCCCCCCATGCCCAAGTGAAGCCTCCGCAAGTTGGGGAGCTCAGCTTCGGCAGCCAGCAGCTGATCCTCCAAAAGGAGGCTTCAACGACAGACGTAAAGAGGGCATAGATGATAGTAAGCTACAGAAGACTATGGTAGACTGTAATGGAGGCAGGCCATCCGTCAAGCACCCTCCTTCATCTCCAATGTGTTCTACAACGCAAAACAATGACAACCGGCAGCAGGGGTGACCATGGTGACCACAGCAACTGCCCGCGCCCTCGGATAAGCTCACTGCTAAACCATTGGCAATTGGCAAACATGCCGCCGCCATCGAACCCATTGGCCGAGCACCACCTGTGATGCCTAAGGCCCCTCTGCCAGAAAGACGACCGTTTGAAAAATTACCCAGAAATATTCAGCAAACCCATCAGCCTGAAGCTCGCCGGATCTTGCTGCTTGCCTCTTGGCACTCGAGATCTCCTTCTTAGCACTGCAGGAAGCTCACCGAGGAGATTGGGTTGCAGCACCACGGCTCTACGGCATCCCCTCCTGTTCGAGCTGAATCTTCAGATCCTCCAGCTCGGCCTTGAGGCCACCTGAAGTTGGGGGTTTCAATGCCTTTAGGGCACCCATGGCACTGGCCGGGCAACCCCCCCCTGAAGAAACCTCAAGAACGTCGGGGATTACCCTCGCTCTGAGCTTGGCTTTTCAAGGGGAAACTCCGCAACTCTGGGCCAAAGGGCTGCTGCTTCCAAGCAGGTGGGTTGACTCCTGCTGCTTGTCCTTCAGGTCCTCTTCCAAACCTTGCAGTCTGCTTATTAAGGGAGCTTAGGCTCAGCTTAGGCTTTGTTAAAAAAGTCCCAGGGGCTGGAAAGCCTGATGCTCAGCTCTACGTTCTCCTTCCTGACCCGTCGGAGCTCTTCTTCAAGCTCCAACTCTCGGTCAGCGTTCCCCATGGGCAGCTGCTCGAGGTCCTTCGCCTCGGTCTGCTCCCGCGTTGCCTCGTTGAACTGCTGCTTCAACCTCTCCATCATCTCACGTTGGCCCAACATGCTCTTTCGGCCGTCTTCGTCAGGGAGGATGGAGGGCCGCATGCTCGGATCTGAGACGTGGGAAGTCGACTTGGGCTCAATCCGTGCAAGCAGCTCGCTTCGAAGTTGGTCCAGAGAGCTCGCGCGCTCACTCCCGGCTTCCCGGCTGCTCCGCTCGATCTGCTGCTGCAAGGCCTCCAGCTGGTGCCGGCTCTGTTCCAGCTCAGCTTCCGCAGCCATCGCACGGGAGCGCAGTTGCTGTACTTCTGCCCCTGCTTTATCCGACCCCTTTAGCTTGGCCGCCATGGCCTCTTCTCGCAGCTTCAGGGTATCTAAGTCTCCCTCCAGGCGGATCTTCTCAACTTTGAGATCTCGCAGCTCGTTTCGGAGGGATCCTTCGGTCTGCGCCCTTTGCTCCAATGCCTGGTTCTGTGAGGTCAGGCGCTGCAGCTGGATTTGCAGGTCATCATTCGAGGATTTCAAGACCTGTAACTCCACGGTCTGAGCTTCGAGTCTGCTCATCTTCTCTTCTACGCTTGCCAGTTGCGACTTCTTCTGGTCTAGCTGCGTCTCTGCACTGCTCTTGGCCCTCCGCAAGGACGAGCACTCCTCACGCAGCTGCGCGAGCTCGTCTGCGATGGCAGTGAACTCTTCGGCGCTTTTACAAGTCGTCATCTCCACTTCCAGGCGGACTTTCTCGCGACGGGCCTCTTGCAGCTCAGCTCGGAGAGCATCAAAGTTTGCAGCACTGACTTCTGCCCCCGTCTCAGAGGATTTTGTGTCGAGCTGGCCCTGGAGACGCGCATTTTCTTTCTTGGCCTCAAAGAGCTCCTTTCGGAGCTGCTCCAGCTGACCCGACTCGAGTTCTTTGGCTCTTGTCTGCTCAGTCTTGGCCTCCCTCATCCTCTCTTTTTCCCTCTCCTCCTCCCTCTGGGCACTCTCACGCTCCGCGCGCTCCCGCTCTTCTTGGAGCTGCCTCTGCACCGCCTCCAGGGCCTTTGCCTTCTCCTGTGCTGCTTTCTTGGCCTCATCGAAGGCTTGCTTCTTCTCTTCGTCCTCCCGCATTTTCTGAATACGATCAGCTGCCAGCTTGCCCTTCAACCTCCCGATTTTTCGCCGGCACGACCACCCTCGCCAGATGCTCCTGGGTGGAACGGCTGTCCGAGAATTCATCGAACTACCTGCTGCAAGCTACACAACCCAGCTCCCAAAACCACATTCCTTTGCTGCCGAAGTTCTGAATCCGGACCGCCTGCAGTCTTCGCTTCACAAAGACCGAACGCTGGGCCAGCATCCGGAGGCTGGCCTGCAAAGTAACCTGCGAAGTCACTTGCAGTTCAAGTTTTAGCACAGGTGGTTAAATCCACTTGGCAAACTTTGTGTGTGTGCGCGCGCGTGCACGTGTGTTCGATTCATTCTCCATGTTATTTTCAGTATAGGTCGCTCGGTCACCCGGAAACCCATCTCTGCACAGTGCATCTCATGCGCAAGCTCTTCGAATTCCGACATGGGGTGGAGAAACTCCAAGGTAGGACACAGCAAAACCATCCACAGGAAATTGAAAACCTACCCGTGAATGAATGATTCTGCTGCTTTCACTCGAAAGGGAAGGGACTCGCCTAGCTATCAGTTCATGGACACGCCTCTCTGGATGCCGTAATGAGATTAAAGCAGAGTGGCACCGCATCACCGCTGCAGCTGAGCTGCGCTAGCTTTGCTCTTCTGCAGCTCTGCCAAATAGAGGGTGCGATCTCGCAGTGTTCGAAGAATCGCTTGCACTTGGAGCGTGGCAGCCTTCATTGCTCCTTAGCTTACCAGCACACCTAAACCCTCTGTCCACCCACAGGCCTATGCTATCTTTAGGCGATACAGCAGTGACATGTTTCCACCTGAGCAAAGACGGTTGCGTGTCAGAGGTCGTGCTTTTTTTGATGAGGACAGCTGGCTACTGCGATCTTGCTATATCTTGCTTGCACAGGCTGTGCCAGGAAGAAGATGCCGCATGCCATGTGCAGCAAAAGCGCTATACCGACGCTTTGCCCGGAAGCCACGCCACCTTCTTTGTATTCGAAGCACGAAGACCTGCACAAAGCCCGCACCACCACATTATAACGACTTTCAGGGGTTGAAGGACATTCGTCTCGATGTGTAGAACTACCTGCAGACACACATAGACACACTCTTTGTTTCATGTGCATACATTTTTAGCACTCGCACTCGACGAGTCAGGCTTCATGTGCATACATACATACATACATACATACATACATACATATATATATACATACATATATACATACACACACAAATACACACACGCATACATACCTACCTACCTACCTACCTACCTACCTACCTACCTACCTACGTACCTACGTACATACATACATGCATGCATGCATGCATGCATACATACATACATATGTATGTATGTATGTATGTATGTACATACACACATCTGTATGTATATATATATACACATATAAATATTTACACATATATAAACATATATATATATATATTCGTTATATTTATATCTATACATACACAAACAAGGCATCTGAATACGAACGTGCAAAATCATGTTCACGCATGCATGACAGACAGACCGACAGACGGACGGACAGAGGACAGACGGACAGACAGACAGCCACATGTACGCATCGTTGGGTCGGTAGGTTGGTAAATAGGTAGGTGGCGCGGTAGTAGGTCGGTCGGTCGGACGGTGGGCCTGTTGGGCGGTCAGTGGGGTGGGTTGGTGGGTGGGTGGGTAGATAGGTTGGCAGGGTGCTCAGGAGTGTCTGTATGCATGCACACAGTATGCAACTTGTGTCGGCAAGTAACACAAATCGCCTGCGTTACGTATCTATCGTCGCTGCATGTCAGGCATTAATTACATGCAGTACATACATGGCATGCAAGACCTGTCTCGCAAAGCACTTAACTTAACGGCGTGTTGATGCTTATGCATGCATGCACAAACGCATACACAGAATTACAAAATATTACAAAGTCGTTACTGTGCAGGTCCTTTGAATGCCAAGAAGTATGCCTGCACGTACAAGGAATGAAGGAATGAAAGGATGAATGGAAGGTAGTCAGGTAGGCAGGCAGACAGACAGGCAGGCAGGCAGTACGTCTGTTCTTCTTTTCTGCCCTTTCGTCTGCGCACGCATCTACAAGCTTAGAAGCAACGAGAGACTGACCGAGAGCGAGTGTGGGAGAAAGACATAATATTATAGAAGTCTAAATAATCATCAATGTTGCATACTGTTGTTCCTTGGGGTTCCCTACGATAACTTCACAATGCTATGCCCGCAATCCCCATATTATGAGGTCAGCCTTCACTGCTTCACCGATCGTCTTCTCCAGCCTCCCCTGCAGCTCCTCCTTCCTTGCAAGCATGCACAGCTCACTGCACAAGCTTGAACAAGTTACAAGATTGCGAGACAGGAAATCCTCTGAATCTTCACAGCTCGAGGACTCCGTTCGATTCAGAGTGCTAGGAATCTAGAGTCTGTAGCTGCAGTTGCAAAGCTCCGAGAACTTGACATTCATTTACGCTTTCTTGCGGCAGGGAGACAGGAAAACCTTGCTTCTTCCCACTTGCCAGGACTTGGCTTCCTTCGTGCTGCGAAGCTCCGATGAAGCGATAGTTTAGTTTCGGCCAACATCTCTGAGGCGCGAGAGGTTGCTTCTGGGCCTCGAACTTTGCCTGACACAGCGTCTCGGGTGGATGATGAGATTTGTGCCGTGTATCTGTAAGGTCTGTAGAGTTCACCGTGCCTCCACTTCCATCAGAATCTTTCGGCTCAGCTCCTTGTAGTCTGGGTCCAAGCTTCTTCCCGTGGAGATGTGGGGGCAAAGGATTCGGAACCTGCCAACAACGAGCCCTTTTTTGGTGCGAGTTCTAGAAAGCTGCATCCCAGCCTGTTGAAGAACTCTTTAAACGGTCGTCTGACAGAATACCCAGCCTGGCAGCACCATTTGGGTACAGGTCAACCACCTTTGGAATGCTCACAAATCAATGCAAGATGCCCGTCGGATGCGAATCGACTCCAGCATGCCGGCACATCGAAGCTGTCTCTGCACGTCGAGAGAATCCATCTCATGTGCCTGGCAGGTGCTGTCGCTACGGCCTAGACCCTTTTCCTCAAGTAATAGATGCCCCCCTTGCCTGCTTGTGCCCATTGGGCTTGATGCATCGGATGTAGCGTGGGTTGGTTCCTCAGGCGAAAAATGTGGAGAGCAGATGAGACGACGCACGCAGCAATCACTGGCCAAGGGGCGGTTCAGATCCTCGACCAACTGATCAAGCTGCTGACGAAACATCATGCTAACCGTCACGTTTTGCCTCGGTGGCTGTGGGCACGGATTACACAAGGCCCCTTGTCCCGCAGCATCACTGGACAAAACCACTTTGGGAATGACACCATAATTACCCACGGCGCCTGGTGTGCCTCAAAGGCTCCAAAGACTTAAACCCCTAAACACTCCCTGTTTCTCCCTCTATATATATATATACATACATATATATATATACACACATACGCACATATTGTTGCATGCATATATATTTATATGTACACACATATACATCTATGCACAATGTATATAGTGTGTATCTGCAGTTTTTCTTTTTTTTTTATGTTGGGGGAGGGAGAGAGGGAGGGAGGGAGGGAGGGAGGGAGGGAGGGAGGGATGGAGGGAGGGAGAGAGAGAGAGAGAGAGAGAGACT
>CAJNJA010074975.1:0-21684 GCA_905231915.1 Symbiodinium necroappetens
GAGTGGGGAAAATCCCTTGATGGCCGCGGCAATTGCCAAAATTAAGGTGTGCAGATTGCCGAGAAAACTACAACGTTTTACAAATGGCACCGTTTGGACCCATTTGGGCCCGAATGCTTACGCCCCCGTTTGTTGCACCCCTACCAGCCCATGCTTGAGTTTTTGTCCTGCTACAAGTACTGATTCAGGCCACCGCGTTAGGATCGTGTCTCAACAAAAGGCGACGGTGTGTTCCCTAGATCAGTCATCGGACGCTGCGATTCTTCGGACGGAGGGTTCGAAGGACGCGGAGACGTCGGAGAAAACCTAAGACGAGATTTTGCAAAACCATTGTCACCACCCCTACACCCTAAACTCCCTAAACTCAAACCGTCAACCCCAGGTTTGCAAACACCTCGACTCCCTCGTGGCCAGCCTCGCGGGTCCGCGGCGTGTCGAGTGGCTTCTGAGCATCTGCTCTGAACCTGGGCACCAGAAGCCAAGTGTCCCTCCGTCTGAGGGCTGACGGTGCCGGACAAAACCCGGAACCCCAAACCCAACACAGCGAAACCTGGCCAAAGGTATCAGAAATAACATTCATAAACAAACTGATCACTGAGGTGGTCTCAGCTTGATGTCAGGTCTCCAAACAGCAGAAACTGTTCGTCATAGCAACCTGACCCTGGGGGACTACGTTGAATGCACTAGTCAGGGGATTTTGAGCCCTTGGCATGGACTTGATGCGGTGCTTCGTAAGGCCTTCTAGGCTCCGGGCTCCTTCTCTCGTGCCTTGTTGCCATCTGTAGTGGCCAGCTCCTGGCCGTCAACAGCCATAGGCCGTGCGGATTTGGGGCTGCATTCATCCCGTCGTTTAAGGGGGCCTGAAACCATCTCTATGACTCCTGCCGAGAGCTTAAGCCCTCTGAAGCACACACTGCTTGGCTGCCCGAGATGGAGGCTCAGCTCTGTGGTGCCACTGAGTTTCGAGAGCTCTCAACCTTTGCATCGTTGTTTCCCGTCTCCGGGCATTGTACACTGCTCCCGATGTCTTATAACTTATAACCTATCCATGAAACAAGACATATCAGACGTGGCTTGAAGAGTCTCACCCGCAGGATCCTGTGCACCCACAGGGGATACTGAAACAAGCCATTTTGCGAATTCCCTGCACACTTCGTGTCATAACATCTGCAAACGGATCACAATGGCAGATCTAGCCTAACCTGCCTTGCCAGCCATCGTCGCTGCCGGACCGGATCGCGATTCTAGCGCGGGGTTTGGGTGTAGAATATGGTATTGAGGCTTTCAGGTACTGTGCCTTGCCCAAGGAGCGTATGTCTTTCTGATATGTCAACTTCATGGATGGAAGCTTCGGGCAAAAGCAAGGCTCCCTCATTCGCCCTGCTGTGCAGCGCAGTTATCGCCGCTCAGCAAACTACCTGGGAGCCGACGTCGGCAAATACAGCTGCGACACCTGATCGGCGACATGCCCCGCAGGAATGAATCTGTACAATAATGCGTGTCAATTCAAGTTGATCCCGGAAACGACCTTGACCCGTCGGCGGGTTTGCTGCAGATATACATTGATGATTTGCCCTGGTATGAGACTACTGAGACAAACTGCGGGCCACTATAGGATCTTTCCACTACCACCTGGTGCAGTCCGCCATCCTGAAGCTTCACCTAGACGCAAAAGCCTGCTGCTGCTGCTGCTGCCGCTGCTCCTCCTGCTGCTGCTGCTGCTGCTAGCCTGCTGATACCACCACCACCATGACTGCTCCTGCTCCTCCTTCTAGCCGCAGCAGTAGTGCAATAGCAGTAGCAGTAGGGGTAATAGGAGTAACAAAATAAGAATGGCAGTAGCAGCGGCAGCAGCAATAGCAATAGCAGTAGCAGGAGCAATGGCAGTATCTGTAGTGGTAGGTAGTAGTCGTAGTCGAGTCGTAGCCGTAGTAGTAGTCGTAGTCGTCGTCGTCGTAGTAGTAGTAGTAGTAGTAGTGGTGGTGGCAGTGGCAGTGGCAGTGGCAGTGGCAGTGGCAGTGGCAGTGGCAGTGGCAGTAGTGGTGGTGGCCGTGGTGGTGGTGGTGGTGGTGGTGGTGGTAGCAGTAGCAGTAACAGTAGCAGTAGCAGCAGCAACAGCAGCTGCATGGAAGTGAACTGAAAAAACATGACCTACTTTTCTGTGCTTTTTCTAGTAGGCTAAGGTGCTGCCTGGAAAGACGTAGCGTTCCCCCACAAAGGCTTCGCGGCATTTTCAGGAGCTGAGGAAGGGGTCGATGGCTCTTATCCATCGGACGAGTCGTCCGAGAGAGTGGGACCACGAATGCCACCGACGACTCCGATGCAAGAGCTTCTCACAAATTGTACTTCTACCAGCTGCTCACCGAAGTGCCAAAACACACAACTTGAGATGTTCTCAAACACAGACTTGGAACCGACCTCCCGCACAAGTTTCTAAAAACATCTGCATGCAAAACCTTCGTCTGATGCCTTGGGCCTGGGGCTTGACACCTGGGCTACGAGTTGGCTGTTGGTACAAGGCTGGGCCGCAATCCTCGTTTGAGCCTCTGGAGCTGCAACTAGCCCTGAATCCCTGTGTCAACACTCGAATGCACTTCCTGACTGAAGTTGTGGCTCTGTTTCTGCGGGGAAGGTGACCCAACGGAAACCGGGGAGTGTGGCTCGGCGGGCCCAGGCTCAAACTGGAACGAGCAAGGAGCCGTCCAATGCGCGAGCGATACGAAGGCCCACTAACTCGAACTCTTCGGCTGCTCAGGTTTAGGGTTTTACGGCTTGGGGTTCAAAGACGTTTCGCGGTTGACAGCTCTTTGTCAGAACCAGCTCAAAGACACAAATTCTGTACATACTCGGGGCAGACCTGGAGGGTGCAGGCAAAGCTACCGAGAATGTTGCAAGCCCTCTTGGATGGAGATCTAAGAATCTACGAACAAAAGGCGCACGCAAGACACACATCATTGGCATCATAGCGCACGACAACAACCATTCCCCATGTAGACGCTCGATCTCAGAAGCAGGCGCTCAAAACAAACAGCAGTAGAATCAGAGCACTTCAAAACCAGCCGTTCCCCAACTAGATGCTCGATTTCGGAAGCACGCGCTCAAGACACGCATCATCGGCATCACTTCAAAAGGAAAATACAGTAGCCATTCCACATGTAAATTCTCGATTTCGGAAGCAAACCTTCAAAAAACGAAGTCCCAATTTGTGCCTCGGATATACCACTGGCCATACCCTGGCCATACCCCAGACCCCATATACCACACCGTCGCTTGTGAGTGACTGACGATTCTGGTTGACAATTTCAAGTCTTGACCAAAACCTGCAATCCATGTGGATGCTGTTTGCTACGAATTCTTGTTTCGCCCTCCCCCGATGGTGGGCAAGTGTTTCAAGATTGTTATGTCTTCCTCGTATGGGGGAAGACCTCACCCCGCCGCTAGGAAGTGGCACAGTCAAACCTGCAGCGGCTCCGGTTCACACTGATGTCAGCTTGTGATAGCTAAACTCTTAGCATTAAGCTTTGCGAACGTAGACCCAAAAGCAGTGGCAGAGCACCAGGACGACCAATACGACCAGCCGGAACCAGACCACCACAGACACACGAGGCCAATATATTGAAATTTATTAATTAACGGGGACACGAGCACCAACTATGCACCGCGCCACGGCGGGATCTAGCCAATTCTCTGTACTGTTAGCTCTTGATGTAAGAGCCCCATAGTGTGCACCAGACTTTATTGCGGGCACTTTATTTTGGGTGACTGAATTCCGGCACTCAGGACGACGGCGCCATCGTGCTTTGGCATGCTCAGAATGGGGTTTTGGGTTTCCAGTATCCGTCCAAAGACTTTACTTTTCTTAAGCCCCCCATAGCAGTCTTATCCTTGGGCGTCGGGCTTCAGGAGCCTCCAAGATGGGACAGGCGGAAGGCTCTCAGAGGAGCAGCGATCATCAGCCGAGGGAGGTGTAGTGCAGCGCATTGTACAGGACTTTCCTGACAGCTCTGTGACTACCGCAGTTCTGGGTGTAACCGCAAATAAGCTCTGGAGCCGGACTTCAGCTGGCGCCATGCAATTGGGTGTTGCCGATGGTTAACACAGCTGGCCTGAAATTCAGACAAACCTACTCGGGTTTCACCCAAGCCCGAATTCCTAAGCCGGAAACCCTAGACTAGACCCCGGCTACAGCTCCAGAACCCCAGCGTAACTTTAGGGTCACGGCCTCATCGTTTCCAGCGCTGCCTTGCTATCTGCCTTGCCATGGGGAAATGTATCAAGATCCTCTATCTGACACTCCTTAGGTTAAAAAGATCCGTGCATCCCCTCTCCGAAAATCGGTAGTTAATGCGCCTAGTGCCGAATGAGGTGTCAGGACGTCCCAAACACAGGCTTTTATCCACAAAAACCTCTAACACGATGTTGAACTTACGTCGGTGAAGCTCGTGTCCGTAAATGAACTACTAAATGGCTGGTCAAACAGCGAACGAGAGATTCAGGATAAGGTCCGAGCCAGTGTGGACGACGAAAACATGCTTATGTCTGCGATAGACAAGGCATCCGGTTACAGTTTCCAAGGGTGTGTAAGGCTCATGGGGACTGTACGGCACACGGGTGTATGGAATTTAGAGCTCTATAGAGGCCTGCCAAACTCCTGAAGCTCAATGCAAAGTCCCAAAGCACTCAGCTCAGATCTGGATGTCCAAGCTAAGCCAGAACTAACCCCACATCCTCAACCCGTAAACCGCAAACCCCCTAAGCCTCAGCAAACCTGTGAACCGCAAACCCTACACCCCGAAACCGTCAACCCGGGATCCCTAATCATTCAAACCCCAAACCCCAGAACCCTAAACCCCGTGAGCCCTGCACCTCGTTCTCGGGATACTTCAGATTCAAGTACATGATCGGGTCCTCCGGAAGGAGAGAGGGGGGACGAAACGTCTTGGACTCACAGAGTCAACTTACCCCAATGGTAGCTTACACGCTTGAAATTGCAGATGCTGTTGAAAAGGGCCTTCGGTTTTTGAGGGGTTCTAGATTGAGAAGGATTACTTGCTGAGTCCCTTCAGGGGGTACAGGCTCTCATGCCAACGTGCAGGCTAGGGCGTATCATGGTGACGGCCATGAGAGCCGGTGCTGCAGGCACTACAGCTCCATCTGCTAACACAACTGTCGCTTCAGAACACCGGATGTCTTCACGATTTTTGGAACAGAGAAGACTCTTTGGAGCAGCAGAGGTATCCTGGATGCTACCCAGTCAAACTCACATGCAATCCACTAACGGATATCTGCCCTGACGTTCTCTTCACTCTCAGACGCTTCCCGAATGTCAGGGCCAAGCCCATTGCGGAAACCCCAGCATCCCAAGCCCCAAACCTGTGAGCAGCAGCCCCATCCCTGCGCAACGAGCCAACTCGCAGCATAACTTGCCCTCCTCGGCAATTCCAAAATCTCAAACACGCAGAGCATCCTACACTCAACGTATAAATGCCTTCTTTACATTTCTCCGATGTATATCCGTAAATACACATATGAATCCTGTTCCCTCATGTCATGCTGTCGTGGGCGAATAAACACAAATTGAAAGGCCACGGCAAGGTGCTATAGGTCAGAGGGTACGGATGCGGATGGTAGACCGATGTCTCCGAGCTGGCAAATGAAGATCTATGCTTCCCGGTCTCAAACATGCGACAACCCTGTGCACGACCTGCAGAACCACGGTGATTCGCCGAGGCATTCTCATTCCGATAAATTATTGCTAAAAATTCCGAGCAATAAAGCCGCCCCCCAAAAAGGGGCCTTGATGAGTAGAATAAACTTTCGAGGTATTGAAAAAGGAAAAGAGGGCTTGTCGCGGCTTCTTTTGACTGCCCGGCCTTCGTCCAGTTCTTCGGATCGTCCCTCCTCGACTTGCAGACCGGCGCCTGTAGCTGGAGGCTCTCAAAACCTTGGGAGCCTCCGAAAGTTCTTGCTCATTCCTCTATGGTGGTCTAACTATCAAGAGAAGTCCCTTATAGACCCCAAGGTCATGCTGTGATACTGCTATGACTGCTGTGTGCCATGCCCCGGTCTGCTTTAAAAGACTCGGAGACTTCAGGTTGCCGGCCATCCTCACACGTGGTTACGTCAAAACGGGGGTCTACCCCAAATGGAGTTTGTACACGGCTACCAAAGGTCGGAAAGGAGGGGCGGGCGTAGCAGAGCGTAGGCAAGAAGACGAATTTCGAGTTGGAGAGGCCTGCGATTCAGTTCTGTGAGTGATTCAGAGCCGATATGACATTCATGACAAAGGGTTTCGGTCGTGAATGATAGTGTAGCTGTGCAGTGATTTCGGTGGACATCGCATGGATTCTTCAGAACTTCGCTCAGGAATCCCCATGATGGGGGACTGAGATCGAGCGCGTGCCCGAGGCCCGGCAATCTTTATCCCGCAAGCCTACGCAAAATCACGACAAAGTCCCAACAGGTCCTGCTGAACCGCGTAGCCTCGTCCTTTCCAACTCCTACTACGGCGGTGAGCAGAGGCCCCGACACATCCCTGCAAGGTCATGTCGTGCGCATAGAACTGCTTCTCATCCTTGTCCTGGCATGGCCACTTAGCCTTGGGTCCTCTGAATCTCTGGAGACTTCAGGTCCAGAGACTAGACTCCGGAATCATTAGAGTGCCAGTGCGCTCTGGGGTATGATCCAAACTTTTACGATCGGTTTGGGCTTTATGGCCTGAGTCCCACACCGATTGAGCCCGACGGCCCCCTAAACCCCAACATGGCCCGACATTCTACATAAAAAGTTTCGTAACCCCTATGCAAGCCTAAACGCTGAAACCTGAAAGCGCGCAAGCCCTGAATTGTAAAGCCCAAAACCGCGTCCGCGGGCCCTATATAATAATCCTTGCTGAATCCTAAACCGTTGGCATCGTGGCCTGTTTCCAGTTGTAGATGCGAATCGTGGCATCACCGCCGGCGATGAAGATGCGGTCCTCGTCCACCATGCACGCGTCGTTTGCGATTCCTGTAGGGACTTGGCGGTTTCGGGTTTTGGGCTTCCGACGCATGCCTTTGCGGGATCTCTCAGCTCTTTGATGGAGTTGGAGTGGACTTGGGAGAGACCCCAAAGCACATGTCTTTGCAAGGACTGTAGGTGAGTTTTGCTTACAGGATCCAATTTAGGCACCCCAGCAGCTGGAAAAGCTGTCGGGACAGTATAGCTATGTAGGGACGATAGGGGGACATTTCTAACTAGACAAACCTGCATGCAGAAAAGCAACGTTTGAAGATCCCGCTTCAACTGGGAGATTAAGGCAGGTTCCCTTTTTGACGGAAATGACTCAGGCACCAGGGAGGTTTTTGCCTGTTGGTCAGAACCAAAACCTACGACCTTCTGACAGCATTGTAGAATCAGGATAGACGGCACTGCAAACACTGTATTGGTGTGTAGGTTGGCAAAAAATATCGCTTTTTGCAGTGCTGTCGTTCTCGCGGGCACAAGACAACAGGGCGGGTCTCGGAAAGGGCGACAGCGGTCAAACGGACGTTAGCGCCCAGACTGGAAGCCAAACGTCCCAAGCCCTAAACCTCGAACCTGCGGTGCGCTAACCGAAAGCCCTGAATGCTAAACACGCCCCGAAATGTTCCTGCAAGGCCGGGATGGACCTGAAATAGGCAGTGCTTCGGGGCTTTCTGTCTTGTTTCTGCGCTATGAGACTGTCAAACCGAGGTCCCAAAGCCCGGGACCCACACAGCAACCATTTGCCTCGTGTCTTCGTCTCGCCGAGCATCTCTGCAGTGGTCCAGTCCCAAATCTTCACGGTCTGCGAGAAAGACATGGCTTCAAGGCTCCGTCTGGCTGTAACTTTTTCAGGCGGCCTTGACATCATCTGGGGGCTTCCGCAAGCAAGAAAAGATGAACCCTCGCCGGTCAGGCCACACTTTGGGATCGGGCTGTGAGGATTGCGAGGAGAGAGTTCTTGAACCTACACATCGCCTCGAACCAAGACGATCTTCAAGCACCAAGGAATGGACTTGGGCCTTATGGCGGAGTTTACACTTCGGCACCTTGTTATTGACGCTAGCCGATTTAGGCACACAAGACTCAACCGCACATCCCTTGTTGGTGTTACGGGCCTTGTCACCGGAGCAGGTGGCTATGACGCCTTTCCCTGCGTAGCAAACGGAGAGGATGCCGTTCCTGAAGGAAGACTTCGGATGAAAGCTGCCACTTGTTCGGTGCAGAGAAAGACTCACGTGCAGAGCAGTCTAAGAGAATCCCCCAAATACGTACCGGAGGTGTCTTTGGTGGGCTCCCGCTTGAAAGCCATCTGAAAGTCTTGCCCTTTGAGTCGGCGGCCCGTGTGCTTTCCACCTTCGCAGAACCTGCACGGGCTTAGAGCTCGGGAGTTTTCATTATCAGGTAAAGGGCTTCGTGGCACCGCCTGCCCAACTGCAACAGCCAAAACCACAACACCCCAACTGAAAGAGTTACATGGAGAATGGGGGAAATCTTAACTGCGGTTATGAGCCTTTACAGTATATAGAGTCACGAAGTTAAGTTCATGTGCGCGAGATGTCCGCACAGCATCTTCCGTCGAGAGGCCAGCTTTTGGGGTGGACCCCATAGTAAGGAAACAAGGCCATCAAAGAAACGATTTGGACTCTACCCCGACCCTACGTAAACCCTTAGAGGGCCGAAGGCGAGTTTGCACATCGAGAGCTGAAGGTGCCTTGATGTTCGGGAAATTCCATTGTTGTTAGGGCGTCTTACAACATGCGTCGTGAGGTTTAAAGCATCGTGTAGTCTAGGGCTCATGATGTCCTGAAACCTTTAAAATGAATCGCACACAGATCTGACGTTAACTTCTAAAGCCTTACCATAAGGCCCTGAGCGCTAAAAACCCTCATGCCCCACCCATTGCCTGAAGCAGCAGGGGACTTAGCAGAGCAGCTCTAGAAGTAAGATAAAAACAGCTAGAATTACCTTCCGCAAATCCCAATCAAGATGCTTGTCGCCTCACTATCTTTCTCGGTTCTTCATCCTCCAAGTAGATCTGGATACAATTTCTGAAACCCGGTGACGGACGTCGGAGCTCAGCCTGCAAGTCAGTCGGCGAGGAGGCATCCCAAATGACCACGGTCCTGTTCAGGGTTTTGGGGATTGTGCTTCAAGGGCTTAGGGTTTCTTCTTATAAGGCTGTTAAATGTCTCGGGTTTGGGGGGTTAGGGCGAGATGAAGCACCCTGTAAGGATTGCAAAAAGCCACAGTCATGTAACAAAGAATATCTTGCGTCGCTTTTGCAGAGGGGCGGATGGGTGGCCTTATGTTCACGGTCGTGCTGATTAGTTGGGCTGTATGTCAAAGGTCGCCTACGTTTTCTGGAATTTTTGTCGGTGATCTACTTGATCTCGGAAGTTGCAAATCAGCCCGGGGCTCGCCTGCGAATTCACAAGAGAACCCCCAACAGATGTTGAGAGGCAGGCAGGGAGTCAGGTCTCTGAGGCATGGGTGGTTAGAGCATGCAGGAAATATGCCACAAGACAGGAATGCCTCTTAGACCGCCCAGTACCTTTAATTTATATATATATATACACATACATATCTTTCGTGGTCTCTTGCATACGGTCTTAGACTTGAGGGAAGGGCCTTAAATCAACCTGCCCCTCTGCATCGGGCATCAAGGCTCCGAGTTTCGGGGTTTAGGGTTCCAGCTTGGAGACTTTCAAGATCGGTCAGGGTTCTAAACTTCTCTCTACCCGGTCTCAAGTGTAACACTATATAATATGTTTCCATGGTTCGAACACCAGGTCGACCTGCGAAAAGAAATGTAGCACCGACCGGGTTGGACAAAGTGCTGAGACCGCCACCGGTCGTAGGAGCAGGTGGCAAACTGACGCCCGTCCTGCATGTTTCTGGGCTTCAGGCTTTGGACTTCTTTGCGAGATTGGGGCCCATGGTAACCCTTTTTTATGAAGACAGCCCGAGGTGCAACATCTTCCATTCTGAGCAGCCCCCCGAAGGCCAGGGACGTGAGGAAACCAGGCTTCCAGCGGTTTGTGGCGCGTGAAGGCTCGGGGAGTCTTGGCCGCAAAGCCTTACCAATGATGTTGATGCCATGATTCGACCCAGAGGCTTATGCTGCAGCATTTCTGTTGTCGTTGCAACGCAGCTACGATGGCTTGTGTCAGCGGCTCCTTCAAGAAACCGCTAAATCAAACCACTCCAAAAAAGCATCTGCCATGCCCGACACCGCAACAACGGCAAGTTTCGACCCTGGGAAGTGGCAGGCAAAATCCTGACACGGCCTGCCAAAACAGAAGACGTCAACTGAAGAGCATGGCAGGCTCGAAATCATAGTAAACCCCTTGTAGGTTGGTCCTTGCCCAAGTGGCACATTTTGAGGACGGTTGCAAACCTGAAGATCGCCGTGGAGCAGCACGTTAAAAGGTATTAGTTCAACGACCGGGGCGTAGTCTGCACTACAACCACCACCCCCCCCCGCCCTAGACCACACTATGCCAACAACCGACTCGTCTGACAAGGTCCGAGGCCTCTCCGACAACTTCCAGCCAATGCCCGGTTCGCCAATATCCTGGAGTTCTGTGAAAAATGTCAACGAGATTGGAGTCTGCCGTCCTGGGTCCTACGCCTGCACGGTTTAAAGGTTTAGGGTTCTCACTTGCTCAGGGCCCGAGGAACGGTTTAGGCTGTGACCACCACCTGCGTGCAGTGTTCTGACCTTTCTTGTGGCATCGAACAGCGTTGCTACTGAATGATGCTGCATCGCATCAACTTGTGATCTTAGGCAGCTGTCGCTTGCCTTGCGTGCCGGGGGGTTCCGTCACAGCCCCGGTTTCACACAGCACATGCTGCGAGCCAACAGCCTAGAGTCTAGGGCCTAAAGAACTTGAGAACTCGCGTCCCCAGGACTTCGAGACTTGGGAAATTGAGGTGCGAAATGCTGCGAAATTTGTGACATTCGGCAGGTGACTTGCGGCGTTGGAAGGTTGTGATGCTCTGGTGGGCACTGCGAGGACCTTTTGGCCAGGAGATGTGGCGTGAACCAAGGCACCCCTCCCAATAATGCCACGACTCCTTCCGCCACAACTGGAATCTCCTAGCTCCTAGCTTTACAAGTTAGTGATAGTGACATCGTCCGTCCTCGCCGTAGCCCATGTGCCCGATTTTCGTGCACAGTGAGGAGCCGGTGTCCTGGGATGCAGCACTTGGTCCGTCTCTGCGCATGCTTGTATGGGAGTTTCAGAATATTCGGAGGCCAATTGTGAAGCCTACATATGTAGTATCCTGCCGGTAAAGACCCCGAAACGTGCAGCCTCCGGATCCTAAGAACCCCTTGGGTGTCAGCGAATTCGAAGGCATGAAAGTCAGGGGGCGAACTGACACCCCCCGTGCGGCAAACAGCTTCGGACAGTACAGGTTCATTGCCACACAGCAGCTGAAGCCTTCACTATTCTTTTGGCCCGAGCGTCGATGTCCCAACAGCGCACGGTGGCATCGTCTGAGCCCGAGACAATCAAGTTGTCCCTTTCCATGGGCAGAAACACTCGTTGAACACTTTCAATTGCCTAAACTCTAAGCGCTAAACCCCAACAAGCAAAGGCCTTTATCGAAATGTACCACAATTTACAGTCGCGGGGGCTGAAGAAGTACAACAGGGTTTTTGGTGTATCTTACAGTATACGTATGAAGCGACAGTATTCAATGCCCGAGATTACATCAGCGCAGCGCACACATCACGCGCCTTGGGGGTGCAAACTCCCGGCTCCATGCGCAAGGTGGCTCTGCAAGCTGCAGGTACCCTAAGTTTTAACTCCGAAACACGAGAAAGTCACACTCTCCACATGCTGACACTCGACACTTCCTAAAAACCGATTATGAAACCTTATTCCACACCCCGTCTCTGGACCTGAAACTTTTCAACTGGGGAAGCCTAAATGCACTCCAAGCCCCTGCCTTACCTCCCAACAACAAAATAAAACGACAATACCCTTAAACCCCCGCCTGAGGTGTAGGAAGCACCAAATCGCTCCGCAGCCCTCGAGTTGGAAGAAGCTCCTTCGCTACGAGCACTCTGTTGGTACCGCTGTATATCGAAAACATCTAAACTTAAGCCCTAAATAGTCCGACCAAGATTTTACTGGTGCTGTACTAGGAAACCTTGAGCAACAGTCTCACTTGCGAAAAGGTCTGATGGCTGGGCGAACGTTACCGACCTTGAACAAAATTCTCTAAGCCTGGGCTTTTGGAGGAGGCGCTTCGAGGTTTCATGTTTGAGGTCTACCAGTGGCCGGATTAGGATTTGAATTTATAAGGGCTCAAGACTCAGGAGATCGTTTGGGGCCTTCGGTTCTCAGGTGACCTTGGGGGAAGGCTTTCGGTTGTCAGATCCATCTTCCGATGCTTTTTGGCCTGGGATGAGCATACTGCCCCGATCTCGGAAACTCCTTGTAAATTGTAAAGTGCAGTGGAACAAAGCATTGTTCCGCAGCATTTCTGGGCGGTTTGCGTGTCCTGTGCAGAGCTTACCCCAGATGTGCAATGTGGATCACTCTGATCTCTTTGGCTCAGGATGCAAAAAAAAAACCGATAAACCACCAAGCCCTAAACCCTGGGCACCCGGAATGCGTCCTTTCAGGGCCGGCGTCGCGGTGGCCCGTCATCCTGTCAGCACAGTGGCCAATTTTTTCCTTCCTTATAATCCTGGCTTCCCATGCCCGAGCACTGTCTTGACTTTTGCTGGCAGGCGTGGCTTCAAAGCCCATTTTTCAGACAAAGTTGGCGGCGCCAGAACGAAATCAGCCTTCCCCCCGCCACCCCCATGCCCCACCCCCCCTTCCCCAAGTAAAGTTAATAGTAAAGTCCGATCCTAGTCCCCGAGCCTGAAGAGCGTGCAGCCCGTCACCAGGCTGAAGATCCTCCGGGCTCACGGCAAGATTCATGGCTTTGTGGCGCTTGGATATCGGATACGATCATGTAGGTTTAGGAGTTTAGGCTTCTAGGGTTGGAGTTTACGGCCTAGGTTTTGGAATTTGGTATGAACTAAACCCCCTAAACCCCTAAACCCCAAACCGGAAACCCCGTCTGTAGGGCTTCGATTCGGCCCGGGAAGCGCAGCAGGACCGGAACTCGACGAATCCCTTTGGGGTTTGGGGTTACGGGTTTCGGTTTCGGTATTTGATGTCGCGTGCATTTCGGCCCCGGGTCCTGACAGTCTTGTCCAGCCCACCAACTGCAGCCCGCTGCCCAGGTAACGCACAAACTGCCTGGTAACTCCAAGTCGGCCCAGAACTTGCTCTCTCTTGGTCATAAGCTCATCACGAACATATGCGACTGGAGTTGATTATTCGTCGACAGAAAACTTGCAAGCCCGTTCCTGGCCCATTATCGGAAAACCTTACCCTTTTAGGCTACCGTCAGGAGGGGCTACACGTGCAGACGATGCGCACTGGCTTGTTGCAAACCAGAAAACAATCTGCCCTTCAAACGAAAATTACCTGACACTGGAACTCCTGATATCGCATGGTTTCTGCGGGGCACCTTCATAGGGAACATATTGATCCAGTACCTTTCAGAGCCAGCTTTAGTTAAAAGCGAGGGGACACGGAGTCCTTGGCTTGTGGGTTCCGGGGGCTCGGCGTTGCAGGCTGGGTGTTCAGACGAAGAGCACGAAGCTGGGAACACATGATCTGATAGACAACATCCTACAAGATCTACAAGATTCAGTGATTCATCGCTGAAAACGAGCTCTTTGAGGGTTACCATAACGCCATAAGGGTTTGTAATAAGGTTCAACATGTACGAGGTCTGTGAGACTGGACTCCGGAAGGAACCGACTGAGGCAAAGTGGCCGAGCGGAGTGATGGACAAGATGCGGCACCGTCGGGAGATGGAGCAAAATGCGTTCCTCGCTACAACTGCAGAGGATTTCAGGAATATCCCTGAAAACAGTTGATTTCATGAATACCTAGTCTGACAGGAATCCGTATCAAACTAGATGACACCGCAAGATGCCGCAGTTCTGGCCTCTTGCCCGAAGGGAGAGATGAAGAACACCACTTCCCCTGTCCCGACCCTTAACTGTGGTGCATTTCTTCGGCTACCTCGTTTCCTTATGATGGGACTCAAGAAAAGATCTACAGCAGTTAAGTTTCAAGTCGACTTACGCCCGACAAACCAACGACCAAGTTCAGGGTTTAGCATCTCCTTAGGATGTTTAGACGAAGTTCCCTATCCAGTGGCATTGAATTTGAGCTAGGCCACGTGAAGAGAAGCTCGCCGGAGGGGATCCGCTCCTGACCGGACTTGTAGTAACATGCCTGCATCGTCCATGTATACATGCATATTGAGAAGATAGATGTCTGTACATCTTTATACTCTATATACACATATCGTATACATTGCAATCTCGCTATGCGGCCCTTTATTTGTCCTCAAGGAGCCGAGACAGACAGGTGCACAGAAGGCTGACATCCAGACTCTTCCCAGGCTCTGTTCCTCTGCATCCGCTTCAGCTGGAAGCTCCTTGGAGTTCCAGACCTTCTCCAAGACAAGATCGGAGCTTCAGAAAATGAGGGGCCCTCAAACTGTGTGAAGCTTTCTTATCACGACCAAAGACAAGCATCCCTTATCTATGAAACCCTCATTAGGCTTGGCTGTAGGATCAACACATCAGGCCGACTAGCAACCTAAACGAAACTCGCACGAATGCCAACAGCCAAGACTTCTTTAGTGCTCACATTTTTGGAGCCTCACTGAGGCGCTCACAGCAATCTTCCACAGACGGCAGGTGTAGTCGTCACTGCACGACAGGATTTGGTCCTGCATACTGCATACGCACATGTCCTTTTGATCTCCGGACGTCTGCACGACTTCAGCAAATCAAGCACGGTGGCCGAACGAAGTGCATCGCAAGGAAACTCGTTTCAGATGGTGAGGCTTCTGGTGCATGCTCACCAACACATACTTCGGTCTTTAAGGACTCAGGGCCACCTGAGTTAAGACGGACCAGGCGGTCCTCGCGATAAGGCACGACTTGGTTCACGAAGTTCAAATGCCCTTCAAACTCCTGCCACGGGGCTGCGTGAGCTAAGCTGCAAGCTTCAAGATTCTAAGATGTGGCTTTAGGAAACAAATTGCAGAACTGTATATGAGAAGGCATTTGCACTTCTGCAGTCTGCCTTGGCAGAAGCTTCCTTGCCCTCACCCGTGAGCCTAAATACTATACCCTAAACCCGGGTCTTAGGATTGCACGAAGACTCCTGTTGAGATGCAGCGAGAGCGTCCAATACACATCGAGGAGCATACTTTAATCATGCAAAGAATCTGTACACATTAATAATAACTTCAGCAATTTCACGGCAGTGACCTAATTTCATGCTTTAACTCGCAAACTAATTTCGTTAATTTTGGGGGGTTACCTAGTCAAGGGTTTGAGTACCCCCACAACACCTCGGGGCCTCGTTGAAGGATTTGAGCAAATTGGAGTCTACTTCGCACGATTCGGGTGCCAGCCCCATCCCCCACCGCTTTGGCCAAATTAGCGACTAATTCGCACGATTTCAGTGGCAGGTTCGCCCCGCCCCAGCCCCAACTCCAGGCCTAATTTATCTTTTGCTACTGCGTACCGGGCTGAGCCCTTCGGAACTCGAAATTAGTGTTTTGCTTTTTGGCCTCGTCAGTCGCTACTTGTCTAAATTCTGGAGTGACCTCGTGTCTAACCTCGCTATAATTTGTACAGAGGAATCCCTACTCTAGGTCGCTTCTTTGACTTAAGTGTAGGCTGGGCTCTCCGACGACGCACCCTGCCTGCAGTGGCTTGAAGTCGTTGCTGGCCTCATGGACATTGATGGTCAAGGGCTCAGCGAAAGCCCAGGACTGCAATCCTACAGCCTCCACGAGCATCCGGTTTAGGTGTTCAACGGTTTGAGGCTTCGCAGCAGAGAATCGGCTTTATCGAAGATCTGTCCACTGCAACAAACACATACGCTGACTCCCAACGCTCCGATACTCCATGGAGTCTTGGCCGAGGCACGTCCCAGGTGCGTATGAGGTAGTCGATGCTGCAGGTGATCACTATCTCGGCAGCAAAAGCATTGCTCTGCCAACACATCCTGACAACAAAACCGAAAGAAGGGGGCTTACCCACGAATCATGCTCTCCAGAAAAGTGGATGGTACAAAGGTGCCTCTCTGGTGTTGCTCGCACAACAGCCAGGATGGTTCCCGATGAGACTGACATACCAGGACCCTTCCGTGGTAGCAAGTCCAAACCTAAACTGACTCAGCGGAAACCCATACTACAAAATGCAGGCTTTCACAAGCGTCAACTTCTCCGAGATCTGGACATCCGGCTTTACGTCCATATACTCATCGCGCCCTGGATGCGTCCTCGGGGGACAGCATCATCCCCAGCGGACCCTAGGTACCTACATAGTCACTCCAAACCAGCCTCAGGCACCCGGGATTCGAGTCTCGATTGCTCAGATCCAGATTTGGGGAAAGGGTCAGCGACGAACCTATACATGAACTTCCATAAGACGTAGCCATGCAAGCATGACATGATATCACATCATATCCTACAGAACTTCGACAGACTCTTACAACATAGCCGAATTGGCCGACCTCGGTCATTCTCAGGCTTTTGGGTTAATGTATGAAAACCTGAACAAACTAAACGCTAGTCCCCATTGCTGAGGGCCGATCTCAGGCGACATGGGATTCTCGGTGAAGTAGCGTTCCTGCACGCCAGCTTTCGCAAAGGTTGGCCCTGCGGTTCTGGGTTCTTCGCCTCACAACAGGGCCCCAAAGTCAAAGCAGCACTCTTGTCACAGGGTTTGAGCAAGTCTCTGCCAAAGGCGCATTTAGGGTTCCTTGGGTGACACGTTCTTGCGTTGAACAGCTCAGACACTTGCCAGGCCGACAGGCTCCCTTAGCCTGGACGGGTTTGGAACGAAGGAGCTGTCTTTGGACTGGAGCTCCCTGCTTGGTGTCGTTCGGCAAGGCCTCTATCCCACCTTAAGACCCAGATAACGATTGTTTCTTCTGTGAAGCTCTTCGGTCTTTGCACAGGTTCTTGTTTAAGGGTTCGGGTTCGATGTTGAAGTGCATTTATGGGCTTCAAGCTTCACAGGATTCGGATTCATGCAGGTGTTCAGTTCTTTTCAAAATTAAGGTGTTTCGGATTTCATGCATATTTTCCGAATACTACGCACGTTGAGTTTCTCATTTCGGGCTGTTCCGGGGGTTTAGGATACACTTGGGCGACTATGTCCGCCGCAAGACTCGCAGCTGCCGCGGCACAGCGATCAACGGCATCGGCATTACAGCCGTGACCTGAGGCTCCGCTTCGAGACCCGAGGCTCTTCTCCCCCCTCTTCGGCTGCATCGGCCACGGCCTTCACGGCCACAACAGCCACACCAAGCTGTTCGCTTGTGGCTGCGACCGTCCGCTCTGGCAAGGCTAGAAGAGCTTGCCGCGCACCCAGGTCCGGAGAGTCCTCGTGTCTGTCGATCTGACTTTCCGCGATCTCTCTGCCATTGCTCTGAGGAGTCCGAGCCGTCATCGACACCGCCCAGCACCTGGATCTGGAGGCCTCGATGGATGCCTTGCATCATGAGGCACTGTTCTTTGTCCTCCTGTGTAGCTGACCCTGCCGGGGCAAGTCTCTGCCACGCAGCTCCTCCTGCATGGCTTCAAGCAGGCCCCCTACTGAACAAAAAAAAGTCTTGATCTGGGATGCCAGCCCGCTCACTAACCCCTGAACTGGTAGGAGCGCTTCGGATGTCTTGTTCGGTTCGCCAGCATCCAATGTGACGCGCATTTCAGGCCAAAACATGACAAATCACTGGCCTGTTGCTCCTCCGCTGTGTCCGCAACCTCACATCCCAACCAGCAGCCTACCTACTCGATTCCCAGAAGGCGGAGAGCGAGAGACAGAGAGAGAGACTCGAGAGAGAGAGAGAGAAAGAGCGAACACTCAACAATCGAACCATTCTGTCACCCTGCCGAAACCCCTGCCGGGGCCCTCGACCTCTCCGGCGCCACCACACCTGATCAAATAACAACGAAGCGGTTCGAACGCATCCCTGTCCACAGTGGAGTTCCTGCTTGTATGTTGCCCTGTCACCTTGTCATCTGTTTCCCCATGGAAAGATACATGTATCTAACACAGGGAACTTGAACTCGATCGGAACTTGCTCTTGAGTTCTTCAGCGATCCGATAACAAGCAGCCCGCCCTCCCAAAGGGCAGAAAGCAGGTGTAAAGCCGGAAGACTTGGCCTTCGCAGCACTATCTTCGTATGTGCGAGTACGTATTGATGCTTGGGCATCCTTTGCTGGCTTGCCTGTGTGATTGGATATACTGCCGTGACCGTTACGTTTAGCCCCTGTTGCTCTAGCACGAAAAAATCCACAGGTCGGGTTGTTGCAGTTTGCCGCAAGACTGCCTCAACCCGTATCCTTATCTGCAGAGCTCACGTCACTTGTAAGGTATAGCTCAACCGATCCCTCCAAGTAGGATGGAATTGGAGCGACAGGTTGAGCTAGGCGCTTGCGGCTCAGACGGAATGCGACAAAAAGACGATAACACAAAGACAGAAGACCGCACAGCCGCAAAGAAGCTTTGCAAGCGTGCCTCACGAGCAGCTTCCACTCCTGGCTGGCTTCACCTACTCCCGCACAATCTGATTCAAAGGGCCAAAGGCCATATCAATGCAAGTCCTCCAACCAGCATGGGGGACTTGACAATCAGAATAGGGTTTGGGGGTACATTGTAATTAGAGCACGCGTAGAAGGGGAGCAATCAACACCAACCGATCGTTGAGGGCCGAAAGCGTAGAGAAAGACCCAGCGATTTCTGGCTTGGCTTGCGTGTGCGTCCTCGTCCTCCTCCTTCGGCAAGGGGCGGTACAGCGGATTGGAGAGATCCTCTTCCTGCGAGTAAGGGCACAGCGCAGAGACACAGCGCGGAGACGCAAACTCCCCCACTTCCGGCCCCCGACTTACGAAGTGGTGTCTCTGTATAGCATGGCACCACACCTACGTCTCAACTGTGTTGGACGTTTTTTTGCAATCCAATGAAATCAGACGGATCGCATAGACTTTGAACGCTACAACACTCTCAAGCGCGATGCTCACCTCGCACTCACTTGCGACAGTAGCTAGGTGGATAGGCCGAATCTCACAAGCCTGTCATGCTTGCTGCTGCTTCGCCTTGCATCCCTGTCAAATATAGAGCCTGAATAATTTTGCCAGGTTTTGCAGAGCCTTTCCTGCACCTTATTGGGAACCCAAAGGCGAATATAAACCCCAGGCCCGGCACGTTTTTGTCATTTAGCATCCTTCTGAAGACCTCTACCTCAGCCACTCGTTGCAGCCGCGGGGCCAAATGCTCTCGCTCCAGGCCATAGACGGGTACCGGGCCACCCAAGAAACTGCTTGGCACCAGGGCCTCTGATGTGGAGATGGCTGGCGTGGTTGGAGGAGTTGATATTTCTGTGGGTGGCATGGATGACTTCTAGCATCCCGTCTTTGGTGGGGCGCGGCCTTGCGATGCTTTCGCGGTTGGCACAGGTTGCTGGTGACCCCTCTTGTGAATGTTGATTGCAATCCCAAAGCCCTGTAGTCCTTCGGCAACACATGTGCCACCAGAAGATCATGGGACTCAGGAACCATTGCTACGGACATCTCCACAAGTCTCCGTGCATTGTTTTCCCGATGCTGTACGGGAGAAGAACGTCATCGCTGTGGCCCGGACGTTTGCAACATTCCCACAATGCTTCCGGCTTGTGTGACAAATCATGGGGCAACTGCTTTGATCGAGCGCAGAGGCTTGGCCCTAAACCTGCTCAGAGTCTGGACCCTGCAACCCCAAAACAGCGCGAACTTTACCGGAAGTGACACACGAGGAGGTCCAGCAAGAACCACCCACACCTGCAGTATCAATCCTACGTTTACAGGCTAACTGTGGCGGCACTTCTGCCTCCTTCTCTTCCGCGAGCGCATCCTGGCGACAGCTTACCGGATGTCCGCATGCCGGCACTGTAAGTCCTGCAAGTATAATGGAGAAGCCTGAGCGATTAGAGTAGGGATTTAAAGAGTTCTATACCACTATAGTCAATAGATACAGCCGGGAATCGTACCCGGAACACTATTGCGAATTCTTCATGCCCGTACACTGGGAAGACTCATCTGGTGACGAAACCATGTCTGCCGCGGCCTGTCTGTAAAGCTTCTTCAGGATTGCTAGGCCAGAGATAGGCTGCGCATCACGCCTCATGTCCTTCTTAAGGATCTATTGACATCGGTCGGAAAACTTGGACTCGTGGCTGCAAGTCCAGTTCTCAGGCTGCAGGGTGTTGATGTACGGGGCTGCGTTTGGGGTTTAAGGGTCTGCGTGCTTAGGTTGCAGGGGGCGAACCGGACATTCAGGAGCACAGCATGACCACGACATCAGGGAGTCACACAGGGTGAGAGGCCAAACCCCTTGAAACCCCCAAAGCCTGAATTAGCTCTGCGAAGCCTCATTTCGCTCTGAGCAACATGCCGAACACCGAAGAAGCAGACCCTGCAAGTGACACGCCCAGAGCTTAGTGAAGAGCCTGCGACGAAGCCATAACCGGCCCGAGAGCTGGTGCTTCTAACTCATGCCTCGAGCTGTGTTTCGCGGCTCTATAAACCCTTGTAGCCCTTTTTTTTTTCTCATACGTCCAAGCCCAATTCTCACATCAGCCCGGAAGGTTCTGCAAAGCCTCCGTTGTGTGCTGACTTTCATGAGCCGGGCTGGCGGGAAGCAGCGACAGAGTACTATCACGTCCCCCCCCCCCCCCAAGAGCCCCAAACCTAAGCTGAAGACCTGCCGTAACGGCACGGAAACCTGGAGACTTCCGATCTAGTGCGCTGCAGAACTCTCAGCACTACATTTTCTGGTTTTGGCGCTTGAAAGGCGAAGAAAAGGACGTTGCCTTCTGCGGCCCAGGTTTGAGCCTATCAGGGTATGATAGATTCTTACCTAGAAGCGAATCTCTGAGACGTGGCGTTTGCCCCAGTCTCACGAATCCGAGCGCGCAGAGGCCAGTCATCGCCACTCCTCGTTGAAGGCGCGTTTCAGGGTTGAGCTCTGTGCTGGGGATTGCACTAGAGTCACTAGACCTCAGGACAACGTTCTTGTGGAAAGGAGCCCGGCCGGACCGGGCCGGACTTGAGTGCTCTCTTCGTGCAACAGACTCAGGTTCGACGTGTTACAATGGTTGATGCGATCTGAAAACCCAGGATCCATGCTAAGTATGGCGAAGCCTTGCTTCTATTTCCTTAACCCCGACAGATCGAACCAAGCAAAGGACCTCAACAAATGAGACCCAATACTCTTCCCAAGAACATCAGAGTGAGACTTTCAGCTGCCATAATTCTATATGACTCTGAGACCTTCAGCTACCGACCCGAGGCCTCACCCTTTGCTGTCGCAAGGGTCAGTGGCCATGGTGACATGCAAGTGCCCAGCAGCCCTCTAACGCGACCTCTCTCCGACATTGATCTTCGGCACCACTACATGATAGAACTGCATACATCTCTGAGGAATTCACATGATGCCGTGACTACCTTACCTAGGGGTCTTTTTTTGCAAGTTACAAGGGATCTTTCTGTTTCGGACCTAAATTGTTCACCCCCCCCCCCCCCCC
>CAJNJA010074986.1:3546-15472 GCA_905231915.1 Symbiodinium necroappetens
TTGATGTTATACATCCTGCATTACCTTAAGGGACCCTAAACTACGGGAATTAAGGTTTAGGGTTTAGGGGTTTAGGGGTTTAGGTGTTTAGGGTTTAGGGTTTAGGGTATACTCCTCATTATGGGTAATAATGCAGGATTTGTATTATCGACAGTATGTCCTAAGTTGTCATCGGAGCCGCTCCTCATGAGATGGGGAACCAGCTCTTTCGCCCATGACTTGAAGCCCTGCACAACGGCGCTTGAGGCTTTACAGGGCCCCTAGCGGGCGTAGGGTGTAGGGTTTAGGGTTTAGGGCCTCGGTTTTCGGGGTTTAGGGTTTAGGGGTTTGGGGCTGTAGGGTTGTAGGGTTTAGGGCTTAGGGTGTAGGGTTTAGGGTTTAGGGGTGTAGGGTAGGGTTTAAGGTTCTAGTGAGTCGGACCCTGACTCATGGGCGACGATCGTGAGACCAAACAACAGACAGGTGCTGCTAAACAACCACTGGAGGTTGGCGATGATCTTGTCTGGCACGCTACAAGTGGCATCGATAACAGAAGAAAGCTATTCACGACAGGTCGCCTCAAAAATGTCATTGACAGACGAGCAGCCAGCAGGGTTTTATGCTTATGTGACATCCAAAACAGCAGAAAAGCCGTAGCCCAGTCGGGCCTGACCACGCGGGATCTGCGAGAATTACTCAAATGATCTAAGTACTGAAGCCAGGACTGGAGTGTTTCATCACCCCATAACATTTTCTGGCAGCCTTGAACGTTTTTGCAATAACGTGCGATGAAAAATGAATGTGCTACAGATCCCATGAAGCGCATTCAGACAATGGTCTTGGAGTGATGCATGAGGTCGTGGTATCCCCACGTGTCTCTGAATGATTGCGGGAGTGAAATACTTGAGAAATCCAAGGGGAGAGTTGTGGTTTTTGCTTTGGGTCAAAAAATTTCCCAGGTGCCACCAAGATCGCTTTCAAGCTTTAACTGAGCCGTTTCTGCACATCGCATCGATAAAACCCACAGGGACAGATGCGAATGACTTGAGCATCCATGTTGTCTTCGAGCTCAAGCTGTGCTTGTAGAACATCAGTATCCGTGCAGAAGTATGTAGGGGATTTAGGGTTTAGGGTTAAGGTGTTTAGGGAACCAAAACGCCGTCGAAAGGCGGTGTCAGCAGGAAATCTGACGGCTCATTTTGCTTTAGCATCGGAATGACTCAACAGTACACAAAACATCATCAAGAGTATCCACAGGAACAGTTTGACTCTTGAGCAGCGCTACGACAAAAGCCGAAACTTCCAAATATTCAAGCCAGTTTACATGGTCTCAAGCAGCGAACGGGGAAACATCGCCTCCACAAGCGATAAAGAGTCAGAGTGCAAAGGCTTGCGACGCTCCAAGAAACCCGGAGGTAAGGGAATTGAAATCTTCCCGAGTACCTCCCCACCTTTGCATGGCATGTGATAAGTGTTCTCTGCGTGCCGTGTAGGCAGCTAAGACAGCCTGCTTGGGTTGCCTCGAGCAGGTTTGGATGGCTCGGCACGTTTTCAACGAAGCCGCTGAGAAGCTCTGCTCTCAAAGCTCGGTATGCCTTGCTCGGAAACCGGGCAATTTCAATGGCAAGTATCTCCAACTAACCACCTCAAATCTTGTGACTCAAGGCATATCCCTAAACCCTAAACCTTATATTCCTCAACTATGGATATTTAGAAATCAGAAAGACGGGCTCTCGGGGTCTGGGGTTGCAGGCTTCGGGTTGATTTTTTCCTAGACGTCTTCTTGGTTATCAAAGCAAGTCGTCGGGTTTTGGGGTTTAGGGTTTAGGCTTAGGGTGTAGGGACTACACAAAGGTATAGTCTAGGGTCTAAGTTTGCAGTGATGAGGGGATTACCCACTCTTGTCGTAATTCAGGGTTTCGAGGGTTTAAGCAAGAATCTGCAAGCCTCCACCCAGACCTCCACTCCAGCACAGGGTCTTGATCGTTAGAACAATATTTTGTTAAAGGGTTCTTGAATTAACGGGTTCATACACATACAGCTTCTTCAATATGGGGGCCCTCAACAATTGGAATTGGGGGGGGGGGCATATCATAGCACAGGTGATTATTCGAACACTACAGCAACCTTTAACGCCTTCAAACCCCCGAAACCCTGAACCCTAAACACTAAAAACCTTCAACTCGAAACCCTAAACCCCGAAACCCTAAACACCAAAAGCCTTCAAATCTACAAACCCTAAACAAACAGCGACACCCTAAACCCCAAGCACTAAAAACCTGTAACTCTAAACCCTATAAACCCTAAACCCTGAACGCCCTCAACTCTAAAGTCTGGAAACGGCAGTTCACAAATCCTGCAATGGTCGTCTCACACCCTCAACCCTCGAGCCCCCTGAACCAGTAAGACCATACGGTTGATGATATAAATCCTGCATTACCCATAATCAGGAATACACCAAAAATTCCCATAGTTTAGGCCTTAAGGTAATGCAGGATTTATATCATGGGCCATAGTTCTACAAAGCACTATAAGACTCACACACTTTCTAGGGCTTGGGGCGCTTGCACCTTTGAAACCCAAGGCCCTAGATCCTTCCAACCCTTATAAGCCGTAGAGCCCTGGACACTCCTAGGGTTTAGGGTTTAGGGATTTTTTCTTAAAGGGCCTTTTCCGTTGCTGTTGCTTCGAAGCCCATGTAAGGGTTTAGATTTTAGGGTCTAGGGCCCGGAACCGTTTGGAAGCACAAAAACCCCATTAGCCCCATGAAAGAAGACAGTGAAAACCCTATAAGAGCTCTCTCGAAACCCATGCACACCCAGTAAACAACCCCTCAAAACTACCTAAACCCTAAACCCTAAACCTTTTAACTCAAACCCTTCAAAATTACCTAAACCCTAAACCCTAAACCCTAAGCCTTTTAACTCAAACTCTTCAGGCCCCATAGGGCTCCAATAAGCCCCTAAGCCCCTAAATCCTCGGCCCGAAACCCCAAAACCCCAAGCCTAAACCCCTCATAGAACACTTACCTGCACCCATAAAAGTAACCCCTTAAAGGAACCTAACCTAAAGAACCCTACACCCTAACCCCTCAACTCTGAACCCTTATGTAAACCCCTGTATACAGAGGCGTGAAACCCTGTACCGCGGCAAACTTTACAAACCCTAAACCCCTAAAACCCGGAAGCCCTACTGCCTCCTTCTTGTCAGGCTCAAACGGGAGCTCTATGACGAAACCGTGCCAGTCTATCCGGCCTCGCGCTCTGGAAGCTGAAGGCTTTTATTTTCAGGTTAGGGTGTACCTGGACCCTGAAAGTATGTAGAATAATAGCCTTTTTTGGGTTCTGGGCCATTCTTTCACCTACTTTGGGGGGGGGTTTAGGTAGGGTTTAAGGTTTATAGGGCTTTAGGGTTTAAGTATTTGAGGTCCTGAACCTACCTTTTGTTGTAGGGTCCCTGTCAATTCAATATTACAAGTAGGGTTTAGTATAAGGACCCACCCCACCACGTACCCAAAATTCTATATACTTTGGGCCCTCAAATACCTTCACAGGCAGTCCTTCAAGGCCAAAGTATACTATTTGGACACATGTACCCTTAGGGCTACAAAAAGGTAGGGCTGCGGTAGTTTAAGGGGGGGTCTTGGGACTGAAGGGTTTGGGTGTAGGGCTCCTGGAGACTCCCAATATCCCCTAATTAATCTACCTTAAATTATAATAAGAACCCTAATAATCTCCCTTAATTTAGGGAATATACTTTACATGATAATAAGAACCCTAATAGGATTTAGAATATATTCGTTAAGTAAGGGATGTTGGAGTCTCTGGTGAATTTCGGCTCCCCAAGCTCATAGTTACTGTAAGCGAAGCTTTTGACTTAGACCTAGATGTTCCCAACGTCCCTCAATTCAGGAATACACCTTCGATCATATTTGAGGTCCTCTTATGATTCAAGGTATGTGCCCTAATCAAAGGATTTTACAGGGTCTGGGGATTTCGCGATTGCGAGGAAAGAGGGTTCTACAACGGTGGCATGAGGATTTTGCAAGATTCTTGAAGGGGTTGATGAGGGTTCTTGAAGGAAGGTAGAAGGGCTCTATGCCACAAGGTCTTCTTCTGAATAACGATTCTGGAAGGAATCTATCCGACCCTTGCATTCTGTCAAAGAAGCTAAAGCAAAAACTTGTGGTTTGGAATAAGGCTTCGGATAAGGTTTGGGGCTTTAGGGTTTAGGGCCCTTTCTGGGTTATTGGTCATTCTTGCAGTTTGTACGTGGGCTTCGGCCAAACAACATTGGGCACTTACCAATGACTAATGTTCTGCGGCAAAGCTGCCGCTACTTCTTGATGTGGAAATGAAATGGCTTGTGCTTGATCCATCTGGGTTCTTGTTAAGGGATTTAATTTAAATTACCAGAATAGGGACCTATTGTAAACAATAGCGTTTCTTTATAACGGTAACTTTAATTAGATCCCTTTAACAAGAACCCAGCCATGTATGCAGTGCAATTTGGCGCTTCTTTTCGAAAGCCGAAACCGAATGTTTCATGTCTGGCCATTAGAACGTTCACTTCATATGTACAGTGTACAGAGACGACGTAGGTAACGGATGATACGGCTACCAGAAACAGCCCGTAGTGCACAATGCAAATTTGTAGGTGCCTGGGAAAGGAACGCTCCAATCCGCCGGTGGGCCGTGCGCCCGGTACCTGGCCGTAAACAGGACAGGGTCAAAGGCCTGAGCGGAGCGTTTTCGGGGCTAGTGTGCTAGAGCATAGGTCTTCGGGGCTTGCGGCTCTAGGTTGTTTTAGTGTTGAGGGGTTGAGTGCTCAGGACTTTGGTGCTTCAAGGTCGGCGAGTCAGGATATACGAGTGTAGAGCTGTACTGAACCCTAAAGCCCTACACCCTAAAACCCTACATGTAGCCTTTTAATCTTCGCGATAGCCCTCCCAAGCTCTGCAACAGGTCGTGGCGACCAAATGAGCCTCCATTTGCCCGACTTCATTTTCTTTGGGCTGTGTGCCTCGTCCTTGACGAACACTTCGGTCGACAAGCCACTTGCAAATCATGTCCTTCGATGTTGCTTCCGCAAGCTCGTTAGCTCCTGTGACAAGCCAGATGATTTTGCATACTGTCCTGTAAAGCAAGCGCGAGCGAGCATCTGAGGTTGCTATCCAAGGGGCTTTGTTCCCATCTCTAATCCGGTTTTCAAATCCGGTGGACTTTGTGCTGTCGAATCCCTCCACGATGTCGTCGAAAATCCGGAAAAATGTCCGGTGCTGATTGTAGAACACATTGTGCAGTGCGTTGCCAGTTGGAGTCCTGTTGAGCTTCTCGGAAAATTCAGCCATTGTTTCAGAAAATTCAGCGCTCTTGTCGTTAACCTGTCGCTCCCAAATCCATGCTAACTGGTTTGACAATGACTTTAGGCTTAGAGTTTAGGGTTTAGGACCTATAGGTTCAGGGTTTCGGCTTAGGGTTTGAGGTTTGGGATTTAGGGTGTAGAGTTTCGGGTTGCGCTGGTACGTGTATCTCTAACATATCTGTGATCTTGTTGATTTAATGACTTCTGGTCTTGATTTTTGAATCTCACGATAGCATGCTAGGCTTCATGGGGTTAGGCATCAGTTTGGGATATATGACCGTAACTGACCGTACGCAAAGCCTCTCGAAGTCTTTAATTAATGAAAGAAAGGAGACAACAACTGTTAATTAAACGTCTCACGATCCCTGATGAAAGCAAACCAAACGACTAAGCCCTTCAACCGCAACCCAAAACAGCACTTCAAAATCCCAAACCCCTCAAGACCCTCAAGATCCGAAATGCTCGTTACGGTCTAGGGTTTTTATTGGGTTTCGCTTTAGGGCTTATTTGAGGATTGCGGCTCCGGCAACAGAAACTAGGGGACTAGCTATGGGCTTAGGGCTTCAGAGTTTAGGGCTTAGAGTTTAGGGTTTCGGATTTAGGGCTTAGGCTTAACGGTTTAGGGGACTATTTATAATTTCAACTAAGGGTTGAGAGGTTCTGACCTGAAAATATGAACAGACCGCACCCTAAATCCCAGTTGCCTAAGCTCTCCGAAGATCTCCGCACCCTAAACCCCAAACCCCCAAGCCCCTAAACCCCCAAACCCCTAAACCCTAACCCCAAACCCTAAACCCCAAACCCTAAACCCTAAAGCCTAAAAGCCAAACCCCAATCCCTAAACCCTAAACACTAAACCTCAAACTCCGAACACAAACCCCTTAACTCCAAGTCCGCAACATGCAGAGCTGCACCAGCCCCCTCCGGGGAAGAGGAGAACTACCGGGATGCATCCAGCCAGGATCTCAGTGAATGGTTTAAGGTTTAGGTTTTAGGGTTTAGGTTTTAGGGTTTAGGGTTTAGGGTTTTGGGTTTGGCTTAGGGTTTAGAAGCTTGCACTCTAGGGCTGACCACCAGTGCACAGGTTCATGTGAATACCGGTGGTTTAGGAATTCATTTAGTCCAGAGTTGAAATTCTTTGGGGGTTCGGAGTTCAGAGTCGAGGGTTGGGGGGGTTTTCGGGGGGGGATTTGCGTGAAAAGTTCAGGGTTTTTGGTCGAAGGACTGGGGATTTATAGCACGGCATGGATTGGTGTTTATGGTGCCGTGGGGCTTTATGTATACGACCGTAGTATCGGAGTTGTAATGATCAAAATAATCTCTTGGGATATCAGGCACCATTAATAATATGATAGGGAACCCTAAAACAAACACTCAGGTGCCTGCAATGCAGAAACCTGGGCTTAGGATTTCTGCCTGTTGGGTTCGGTGTGCAGGTGGAGGAGGGCTTGTTGGGTGAGGCGGATGCAGTGCCAACTACCCACCATCGCGGAGTAGTTCTGTAATTAGGGTCCCTTTTAGGGCTTCCTAAAAGGAATCTATAAGGTTCCTATAGGGGTTTCTATAAGGGTACTATAATATACGGGTTCTATCTGGGTAGTTCTCTAGATTAGGATCCCGTTTAGAGTCTTCTTTACCCAAGGGTGCCGTACTAGTCTGGGGCCCGAAAAGGGACCCCAATTTAGAGAGCTACACATGTACTTTCTAAGTTTTGGAAGTAGGTCCCCCAAAACCATTCGGGCCTAATTGCATAACAATGATGTGTATGGACCCTTTGGGTAACCAAGCAGGTAGGGTGCATAAGATACATTGAATACGACTTTCATGCTGTGACCATCGCGCGTATGCATCTTTTGCGATGCTTAGGTACACTACTACTCTCAACATTTGGGCAAAACCCTAAACCCTAAACCCCCAAACCCTAAACCCTAAACCCCTGAACCCTAGACCCTAAACCCCTAAACCCTAAACCCTAAGCAGCCCAGAAAGTGAGAGTCGGCTCAGCCAGGGTGCAGCGTGGAACAGGCGTATGCGGAAGGTGTTGTCCTTGCTTGGAGGTTCATGGTTAGACAGTTTAGGGCTTAGGGTTTAGGGTTAGTTCATGGTTAGCCAAAGGCCCCGAAGTAGCTCCTTTTTAGGGTTCATAAGTAGAATCCTTTCAGGTAATCCCTAAAAGCTTTTTGGGATTACCCTATAGGATTCAAAAATAAACCATAAAAAGGAACTACTTAGGGACCTATGGTTAGTTCTGAGCTGGGTTTTAAGTCTCTTAAAGTAGGCTGCAATTAGATAGTTATCCCTTCTTCTACTACTTACAACTATCCATGAGCCTCCAAGTGCCCGTGGTTTACAACCCCAGTATGCAAACGCACAGCAAGCACCCCGGGGATAAGTTAAAGAAAACACACCGTTACTTCGAGGGCAGGGGAGCCTGGCTATCATGCGATAACCAAGTGGGTTATTCCGAAAATAGGGGACGCTAATATAGTACCCTAAATAGTAGGATCCCTACTACAAGGACCCCAAAATAAGGTACCCCTAATTTTTCGGAAAGTCCCAAGTGGGTAGTTAACTAAATTGGAAAGAGGAAATGATGATGAGGAGATGAAGGTGCCTTGAGAATAACCTCAACAAACCCCAAGACCCGCTACCAGACATGTGTCCGAGACACTCCTTACCCTAAGGCTCAAAATAGCCCAAAAGCCTTATATGGTATGGTCTTTGGGCCCAAAAGCCTTAAAATATCAGTCCTTAGAGCCTTAGGGTTAAGCCAAAGAGTCCAAACACCCTGAACAGTAGGGTAGTTTGGGTATCAAGGAAACTGCGGAGTATAGCACTGGCCACCGAAAACCCCGTTACTTGAGTAATTGGACCCCGTAGCTGTTAGCTTACAAAACCGAGTCTGCAACATGTTGCATAAACCCTAACCCCAAACCCTATACCCTAAACCCAGACCCCTTTGTTTCTTACCGGTATGGATGCCGGCGGTTCAGCAGGAAAGGTCGCAGTTGTAGAGAAACGCATTATAAACATGAATGCTATTCGTAGGGTATACATATGGGTAGTTCTTGCCTTACTGTTTCACGGACCTAGAAAGGGACCCTGATCTAGAGACCCACCCATACGTTAGCAGGTATCTCCATTTCGTTTTCTCTCTCTGTCTCTCGTTGTCTTATTCCTTCTCTTTCGCTGTCTCTCTCTGTTTCCGCTGCACAGCTCCGGGCTTCGGAATTTAGTCCCAGCTGAAACATTGAAACACTGGTGGAAGTTCGCTAGATTCCGTGTCAGGGCACTCTAACGACTACCCTAAATCCTGAACACTTAAACCCTAAACCCTGAAACCCTAAAACCCTAAAGCCTAAAACTCTAAACCCTAAAAGCCTAAACCCTATGTAAACCCTAAAACCCTAAACCAACGGGACTTCAGGTTCCAAAAGGCCCCGATGGACATCCACGGCAGTGGGTCAATGCACTCTTATAGTACTACCTTTATTTTTTGTAGGTTCTCATTATAAACCCTATAATATGGAATCTATAGGGACCCATAAAAAAAAGTAGGTTTCGGTAGGTTACGGTAGATGGGTTGAGAGGTCCCTAAACGCTAAACCCTATGACCCCTATATGCACCCAGGGTCGCGTGGTTTGGGGTTTGGGTTTTATACTGGGCTCGGATTCAATCTCGTGGTTCAAGTCCTCGAGCTTAAGCAGCTTAAACCCTAAAGCCTGAACCCTGTTTGAGTTTTGCAGGGGGACGGGGCTAGTGCCCCAGCGAGTCTATAAAGGAGGTCATGCTACGAAGAGAGGCACTTCCCAATCCTGATTCCTAAGAATGAAACTCGACCCTTGCGATCATTTAGAACCCAAAACTTAAATCATCAGTAATACGCTTTCTTAGGCTTCCGTATTATGCCTCCCCGAAACTTGTAATGACTCCACTTCTAACCCCTGTTCCAATATAGCTCAAGCCATTATTATACTAACGCTATCGACCCCTGTAGAAGGAACCCTCGTTTTCGTTGAAGAAGGCCCCCGTCTTATCTAGTTCCCTGTTGGGGCTATATTAAAAATGAGCAGCTTTTTATCCGTATTGGGTTTTTATTCTAACAAAAATGAAAAATTCTAGCCAACAAGGACCCAGCTATGCAAAGACACTCTGAGCTCTTTGCTCCCGGCAGTACCGGACAGAAGAGCGCTCTTCGTATCCTCAACTTGGAATGGTTCGGGGTTGGGGTCGAAAAGGTTTGGGGATTAAGGTTTAAGGGTTTCGGCCTTGGGGTTGAGGCTTTGGGGTTTGAGGTTTGGGGTTGAGGGTTTAGAAGTTGGGGTTTAGGGTTTAGGGGTCGGAATTGGGGGGACCCTAAACCCCAAACCGGTTGGGGCTTGGGGTTTTGAGGACTTAGAGTTGAACATCCGTTGATGTTGCCATCGGTGCTCGGACGCTGCACGATCTTATCGAGCCTCTTTAGGGTTTAGGGTTTAGGGTTGATTCTCAAAGACCTTCATGAGCCAGCACACCAAAGCCAAGTAATCATATTGAGCTACGAACACAGTATGCTCCGGGTATGCTACTAAGCCCTAAACCCTAAACCCTAAACCCTAAAACCCTAAATCCTAAACCCTAAACCCTAAAGCCTCAGCGATGGAGACGCTGACTGCTGCTTGAGCTTCAGAGGGAAACCTTGGCTGCCTGTCGATGATTCGATGCTGTTCGTCTTTGTTTCGACCCTACTTACAATCTTAAACCCTACCTATAGTCTCCATTGTAGTTCGTTTTCGGGGTTACCCTTTAGGACCCTTAATATAAAAATGGTTAAACCAAAAAAAGGAACTACAATGGAGACTATAGGTAAACCCCAAACCCTAAACCCTAACCCGAATCCCTCCTGAGAGCCTATGTCTACCATCTTGGCAGGGATCGGGGGCAGCAAGGAGCTAGGTTTGTTTATGCCGCGCTGTACAAGGTTGCTATGGAGGCCTTTTTCGGCGTTTGGGCTCGATGTTCAGGGCGTAACTAGCGTGGTTTATGGGTTCGGGTTAGTATGAGGCAAAGTTTGGGGTGTGGGGGGTGTGGGCTAGTTAAGGGTTTGAGGGGCTTCGTGAAATCTATGGCCATATGTCTACGGCTTGCAAGGGAAAGACACTGCAGCGATGCTTCGTATTAATTCATTCCCTACAAATGACACTGGCAACGCTGACCATCATCATCGCCCAATCACCATCCACGACCCTTACCAGCATCATCGACAGCTCCGTCATCGTCTTGGCTCCTAAACCCTAAACCCTAAAACCCTAAAACCCTAATGCAAGACTATCCTCCTGGGCCCCACGCTGGTAAGACCACTCCTGCAACGCCATGTTATGTCGCCTGAGGGGAGCGCTCTACAGGGTTTCCAAGTGCATCGTAAGGCCCTAAGGCTCCATGTGCCCATATAGTAGATACTTAGGCCTTAAAGTGCCAATATAGGGACCCCTTTAAGGCCTAAGAATCTACTATTAAGGTACATGGAGCCTTTGGGAGGGTATTTTTTAAGGTCTTGATGGTGAGCATGGTGGCACGGTGTCGGATATTTCGGGCTTTAAGTGCTCAAGTTTTAGGAGTTTGGCTTCGGAGATATCTGCAAATCCCACAGACTGACTCCAGAACAACTTAGGGCTTAGGGTTTAGGGTTTAGGGCTTAGGGTTTAGGGCAGTAGAACCTAGAAGCTCCAAACCCCCGAACCCCCAAAACCCCGCACCTGGAAGGGCCTATAAAGCTGAAGTCCCACGGCCCCAAACCAGCCGAAAGGGGTTCCCTTAAAAGGAAGGCTTCAAGGGAACCGCCCAAGGAACCTCAAGGAACCCTTAAAAGGAAAGCTTGAAGGGAATCCTTCAAAGGAAAGCTTGAAGGGGTTCCTTCAAAGGAAAGCTTCAAGGGAGCCCTTAGAAGGCTCCTTTAACGTTTCCTTTAAGGGAGCCCTTGAAGGAAACCTTAAAGGAACCCTTAAACCGTAAACCCTTAACCCTTAAGGGCTCCCTTTAAGGCTTCCCCAAAGGCTCCATGTACCTTCATAGTAGATACTTGGGCCTTAAAGTACCTATATAAGGACCCCTTTAAGGCCTAAGTAGCTACTATGAAGGTACATGGAGCCTTTGGGTTCCTTTAAGGAATCCGATAAGGGATCCTCGGAAGGCTTCCTTGAAAGGCTTCTTTGAAGTTCCCAGCAGGGGTCCGATGAGGGCTCCTCTTAAAAAAAGAGCCCTTTGCTTAACGACGAACAGGGGTTCGTCGAAGGTTTAGGGTTTATAGGGCTTAATTATAGGGATTATATGGTTATATGATATTAGGGCTATAGGGTTATAGGGTTTCGGGGTTTAGGGTTTAGGGGTTCGTCTAAGGCTTAAGGCTCAATTGTCATCTAGGGATGCCTTGTCCAAGGGTGCAGGGCCAACTGAAATGGCCTTTGAGTCCTTCCGAGTAAGGACCCTTATGAAAAAGGGACCCTTGGGGTTAGCCAAAAGGCATTAGGGCTTTTAGGGCCTTTAGGGCCTTTAGGGCTTAGGGGTTTGGGGTTGTCAAGGGACTCAAGGAGAGACCCTTAAAGG